>VYZW01006323.1:4703-17988 GCA_013401315.1 Balaeniceps rex | reverse complement strand
TGGTAGTTGTCAGAAAATGTAACAAAGAGGTGACACAGACTGGCAATGTGGCTAATCAGAGATGAGCTCTGACTCCTAAAAGTGAATTTAAGATGATAGGCTGGATGGACATAGGTCAAAATGGGTCTTGGAAATGAATCAAATAGCTTTTCCCTTGCTGCAGTAGAGAATG
The DNA here is from genome assembly GCA_013401315.1 of Balaeniceps rex. Taxonomy (NCBI): domain Eukaryota; kingdom Metazoa; phylum Chordata; class Aves; order Pelecaniformes; family Balaenicipitidae; genus Balaeniceps; species Balaeniceps rex. Next base: position 17,816 of record VYZW01006323.1, on the reverse strand, counting down.
GTGAATCAAAGAAGGGATGTAAATAGAAAGTGAACTGATCAAAGCAGGACACTGGCTAGGAAAAAGAATGGGGCAAGACACCAAATGACAAAATCAGAGGAGAGAATAATGCAGCAGTGGAGATGAAAAGCAAAGTGAACCTAGTTAAGAGTTCCAGCTGCATGGATGGAGAGAAAAGATTATGTAATCTGTTTTGTTACACAGGAAGAAGCTATAAATGTGGACTTTTTTTGACCAGGAGGGCCCAGAACGAGATCCAAGTTGAAGATGACATCTGACTTGCATTTCCTCTTCCTCTCCTTTACTTGGCATCTGTTGTAAACCTACTGTTCCCTAGCCTGAGACTGATCTCAAGGTCACTGTTTTGATTCTACTCTTATCCCTCCCACCAAGACGTTTATATAGCTTGGTGTTCTTTATAATGAAAGTATAGTGCCCATCAGCCGATACTTCCAGATTTTCAATTTTCTTTTTGGCCCTCCTAAGGCTTTAATATGTAACCTTCCATCTCACTGTCCATCAGAACTGCTGCTCCTGAATTATGGCCGATTTCCTCTTAATATCCACAGCAGGGATTTTTAATAAATCAAATAAAAAATAAAAAATGCTGCCCCATCCCCCAGGGTTGATGGATCTGACTCCCTGCCAATAATAAGCCAGACAAGGTCTTATGGGACCTTTTGTTTTTGTACTGGATGTAGAAGACAGACTCCTCCCTTTCTTAGGAGGCAATTCAGTGTAAACCAGGTTAGTGTGCAAGCCTGCATCTCCAAAGGTAATGCAAAATAAATATAACAATGCGTCTCTAGAATATGGCATTGAGAGAAAGCAAGGAACAAGATAAAATGTTCCATTAATCCCAGTGTCTAGTCTGGAGATGATGCAATTTAGGGCATGCTATCTTTTACAAAACCAATGACTAGACTTCCAGGTATGTACTGCAGGTGATATCTAATTCTTATCTACTTGTCTCTGGTTCAGTGCCTACAGCAGTCAATTTACAGATCATTGCACTGTACAATATGTAAAATAAAAATAAATCTCATTAAACATCTTGACTGTATGTTGCTTAGCCTGCTGCTTTATCAGACTGTGATTTAAAGACCTACCTCAACAGCTTGGGAGGAGGAACTGTACTCAGCCCGTCATTCCCATTTCCCTCGGTTACCTTTTCTGCCTCTACCTTCCCTTTCTCCATATCCAGCTTGGAAAGGGATTTGACCCCCTTGTACCAGGGTCAGTATTTCCTGGGGTGGTTGTATAGCAAACATACAACCTGTTACAAAGACGTTCAGCTGAGAGGGGATCTGCAAGGCAGAGGACCTGGATGGGTGAGCTGCTTCCCCCTGAACTCCACCAAAGCGTGCTCTCCTTCCCCCAAAAGAGCTGAAAACTTTCAGCACCTACTCTCCAGGAGGAAGACTAGGAAAGCCTTCCCTCTGGTGCCCACTGCTACAGCTCCCTACATGCTCACGGAAATCACCCCCAGCATTCAAGGTTTTGGTTTGTGAATTCATTGTGCTGCCACAGAAATTCAAAGTTTTGCCTGGTCTAGACAAGCGATCATATTTTCAGCTGATGCAAAGCTGCTTATCAGTGACTGGAGTGGCACTCCACTGGTATATGCAGCTGAGAATTTAGTGAGGTGATTTTTTTGGAATAATGAGCATCTCTTCTGCATCTCAGTACAGTGTTAACTGACAGCCCTGGATCTGAGATGGCCCTAATAATGGATTAATATAATATTTAGGTGGTTTTTTTTTTCATTCTGACAATGTCCATGCTTTATATGATGTTACGGATTAGTTTTCACTGCTAGCGTTCGCTTTTGTTGCTGATCTCAAAGTAAGACAAGTAAACTTGCATTTTGAAATGAGAGGACAGAGTAAGCATATGTTGGGGATTTTGTCTTTTACTACTGGAGTCTTATAGAAGTTTTCTACTTAAATAATTATCCAGCAGAGATTTTACTGTCAAGTAGAAGATAACCAGGCACTCTTGCAGTAATATTTCTAATGCGGTGGGTGAAGGATCCAGAATAGCTGGCCTGTGTGATTATTTTAACTGCTGTGTAGATAAAAGAAAAACGTGAGCAGTGAAATGTGGAAAAGGTGTATATACATTATTATATTACGTCTCAACAATTTTCTTTTTCTCTTGCTCCTTTGTCTGGAAACAGCGATTAGATCGATTTTTTTCTCATGTAGTAAATAGACTTCCCTAAGAGTAAAGTGGTCGCTTGTTCAAAGCGAGGTTTCTGGTTTATGTGATAGATCTCTATTTAGAAAATAGAGAGCCAGTGAAACTTCTCCTCTGCTATAATGACATTTACAGGCATCCTGCTCGGGGCTGACATTCCCTGCAGACCTGCAGAAAACCTGATGACACTCCTGACCATCTTTTCTTCAGCTTTTCTGCATCATTTTAGTTCTTGTGTCCAGGTTTCTGCCTTTATTCATAAGCTGGTTGAAGCTACATACAGCTGTCACTGCATTTGTAACTTCTTCCCTCCCCAAGGTCTCCTTCTTTCACAGGCTGAGATGGATGTGTTTCTCCACTGAGCCACTTCTTAAAGCTCTTTTCCGAGGGATGTGTCCTATCTGAACTCGGCAGAGAATGTGCATGACATTAATTGCAGGACCAGTCAGCACTGTTTCTGACTTCAAGAGAGACTCACAAGTGAACAGCTGAGAAATTTCACTCTAAATGCTGGTGCCTTTGGCTCAGGCTGGAGGGGTGCATCACTTACAAGGTACAGTGAAATGTACAGTATGGACAGTTGTTATGTCCTTGGTGTGGATAATTTATACATTTTTACTTTCCAGTGGTGTTAATTTGGCACCCCCTGGAGGAAATACGTTTGAAAGCACTTAAAGGAAGGAAATGTTTTAAAAATCCCCTTTGATGCAATTGGTTCTTTAACTAGACTGTAAATTTTCCCAATTATCTATGGAGAGGGAGTCTTTGCAGAAATATTCATGTAATTTTTCTGTAGGCAGTTTTTCATCCTGAGATAATACATGCAATTTTTTTTCTTCCTCAGACTAAACATGTCAATCTAAGACTGCGACTGGGGAAGTGCTGGAGAATTTATCTAACACCATGAATTAAGCGATCAAAAAGAAAACTTGGACTGTCACCTATAAATGACAAGAACAACCATTAAAGGGGTCCGTTTGAATCTGGTCCAAGATACGTAAGAATCAGTATACATCCTTACTCTCACGGCTAGGGTGGGCTCATGCCAGGTAAAATAGGGGAAGACCTTACCGTAGGGCTGTGCCTGGATTTACAAAACAAAACAAACCCATGTCTTAGAAAACCTATGGTGATTAGAAATACTTCCATTTTGCTAATTGAGTGGAATTACATTCTTTGTTAGATAGAAATGACCATGAGCTGGGCTTGCAAGCTACCTACAGAGTTTGATGCTCAGAAACTAAAAAAAATGCCAAAGGCAAAAATTTAAACATCTTTGCCCCTCCAGGTTGCAAGAAAAGAAGGATGTAAATAATGCCACAATGTGTATTTACACAGCTTTAAAATTCTATTTGAATGTAACAAAGTAATTGGATGTTAGTGATTTCTAAAAAGAAATGTCAACAAGGTTTTTTTTAATTATTATCATTTGTTAGCTCTTTCGGGAAATGCCTGCCTGCATTTACAAAGGGGTTTCAGAGAGAACTGGGAATGTTGTCTATCAGTGCTGCACCCAGTGAAGCTGACCTGTGAAGTGTGAACAATCATTGCATTATTTTTGATCTATGTTTGTCAGCTGGGCACAGAGCAGTCTCTTCATTGCTCCTTCTGCCCCAGCAACAAAGCTCAGTCGTGGTCCCTGCTGGAAGGAACTTCTTCCTGGGAACTGCACTGTTTCATTAGCTCCTGCGTGCATGATTTTGGTGTGTTGGCTTGCTTTGTTTTTGCGGAAGGCCCTCTGAATTTCCCAGGGAGTCCTTCCTTTTGACATACTTAAACTCAAACTCATGGGTAATTCAAAGGCTTTGCAGCGGACTCACAACACAGGAACGGCCATGCGAGTTTCCCCTAGATTAAAAGTTTCCCGAACACTAGCAGTGGTCAGTAATGGATGGCTGGATAAACAGCATAAGAAAAAGGACATAAATGATCCTTTTCCTGTTCCCCTCTCGTATGACACCTCTGGCTGTCTTCCTTTCTCTACCGCATAATATGGAAGAGACCTGGGGCTGGCTGCCTGACTTGGAAAACCCTTCATGTTGATAGTGCATTCTCACAGCATGCCAGGAACGTAGATTATCTGCAGGACAGGGCTATCAGTATTTGGAAAAATGTTTGACTAAAAGGCTGTCCTTGGTGTGTTTTCTTTTGCACTACAAAGTTGTTTTTCCTTACCCACAGACAAGCAGCCAGCAGTAGGAAACCACAACTGAAGATGGCTGTATGATAACATTACTCTTGGTAGCTTAGGATGAATCTTTAAATGCTTTATTTTCCATGCAGAACACATAATTATTAGTTTAATCATGAAACCTGTTTTCCATGTTGCATTTGCCAGATCTGATGTTAAGAATTTAATATTGCTTTCACCAGAGGTGAAAAAAATGGCAGAGAAAATTAAACAGCATCAGTCTTTCTGAATGTTATCTATCACAGGGTGATAGAGAGCTCCAGACATTAATGCAATACAAACACATTTGAAATTTTACAGGAGGATTTGAGTAGCTGCCTTCAGGTCCTTTTCAACTGGACTGATTTCTATGTTGTTCTTTATCAGGAACTCCTAAATTTCTTTTACTAGAACCAGTATCAGAGGTTGCAGTTTCTGGCTTGTATCCATCTACGCATCGTGGAGTATTTTGAAACTAGCTGGTATGTGTATTGCTATTGTTAGGGAAAAAAAGAAATAATATTTGTAGCTTCTTTTTCTCCTGATCTAATATACATATACCTACACAATTCAGAGCCTGAAAACTAATTCCATCTAGAATGATCTGAATTCTAGAAAGAAAGAAGAGGGGGAGGCGTACTGCTAAAGAAACATTAACCGATGGAACAGATGGGAAAGATGGACTCTAGAAAAAGATCCTGTCCGTTCTGCCCAGCTCAGGAGGGTGACAAGAACAAAACAGGCCTGTTGAGTGATGGCTTACTTGGAATGTCATATAAAACGCCCTGAGCTGGGAGGGAAGTGTCACCAGTGTACGCTGAAAGCAGTTAGAGCAGTCTGCTGTTCAACTGCACATAGCAGCAGATCAGTACATCTCTAATTATTATTTGTCTGGCTGGCTAAGCAGCGCAGCATTTAAAACCTAATTTGTTGTATAATTTAATTTTAATTGAGTCTCCTATCCACACAGGACTCGTTAAGCTAGCTGTATGTTTCACTTGCTGTCTTTCTACATGGATACTGTGGGAGAGCTGCAAGAGCTGAACCAATCGTTTGCTCGCACTGTGCTATCACCGAGGTGCAGTAATTCCTTAGTGTGATTGCAGAGGGATCTCTTGGCAGGAATATTTGGAAAATATGTTTTCTCAATGCCACACTATAACAAAACAACTTCCTCCCTCAGCTAATGCTACGGTTTACACAAAAGATTTGGCTGTTGGGCTTTTAGTTGCATCTCCCATGTGCTGGTATTTTCCTCTGCCACTCAGAGATAACAATTACTAGTCGCTGTGAGCAGTAATAAAAATGAAGCACCATGACAATGCTTTTGAATGATGGTAACTTCCACTGATGTACCTCTCTGCAGATGTGTAAAAGGCACTAGTCCTCAGTGAGGACAAAGTTGAAAGCAAGCAGGGTATTTTACAGACAAATGCCTTTGGAGGAATGCAGACAGGCCTCAAAGAACCATTTTTGGTAGTATTATTACTAAGGGAAGAGTTATAGGCTAAGGTCAATAACACAAAGCTCTTAAGTAGGTGCATCAATTTCGACTTACATGTGTGCTTACACTTTCTCCTGAACTGGGGCCCATGCAATTCAGAACTCTGAAGCAATACTGCGCGTTAGGTATCAGTTAAAACTGCAGACCCAAAACACTTTTGTATTTGAATAATTTTGCTTGTATCAGTAGTCCCATGCAGCTTTCTTGCACAGGCTGGTATTGCTGTGAGATCCATGTGGTCAAGGGGATCTACAGGGTTTCCAGGAAAGGTTAAGATAAAAGCAAAATCTGAGAGCTCAAGCCTGTGAACCAAGTAGGAGTATCAAAGCAAAGCATTGCAAATGGTTTTGTTTCCAGTGTTTTGTTTCTGTTTTCATGCCTTCTGATTTAATTCAAACTTCAAAATCATTTGAGTGAAGGGGAAAAAAAAAAAAGAGGTTCACTGCCTCTGCACATGTTACATGACTAATTTAAGAAGCTAACCAGCAACCAGCGGGGAGATCCAGGATAGCTCAGCTTCTTCCTCCTCTCTTTTGATGAACATAAAACTGTTCGAGTCCTTCAGATGAATGTGATAAAGGAATTCACAACTATAAGGTTGCTACTGATGTTGTGCAAAAGGACTACAATTCATTTGCCTAAGAAGCCACTTTACATGGGGTGATAAATGGCCTAAAAAGATTGTGGTACAAGTGGTACAAATGTCCCAGGAAAAAAAAACGAAAACAATATAGAGAAACAAGCAGATCAACAAGTGGGTAGTAGTGATAATGTTTCACACAAAGGGGGAAAGGACCACCAAATTTCAGGTACTGGCTTTCTTGATAGCCTTTGGGGGGCCCGGTTATGTTAGCTGATTTGGGCTAGGTTGTGGAATCCTTCGAGGGTCAGATCAAGGGAAGAAAGCCTGATGCACAAGAAGTCTTTCAGCAGACCGTGAGGAAGAAGCTCCAACTATTTGGACGCGTCTGGCAGAGGAAAGGCAGCCACTGGCTGGAAACCTGCGAGGGGCGGCTGCCTGAGGGAAGCCGGCTGTGAGGCCGGCGGGTGAAGGCAGCAATGGAGCGTGTGGTGAGGAGAGACGGTGCCGCGCCGCAGGGCTGCAGACCGGCCTGAGGCGGGAGCGGGATGTAAGCAAGCGAGGGGGTGACTGGGTTTGGCCATTTTAGCTGCCTGAGGTGGCTCCCAGTGGGATGGAGAAGGTGGGAAGATGAAGCAGGGACCTGGGGAAACGAGGGTGAGTGTGATGGCCCCACAGAGGCTGGGCTAGTGCTGAGGGCAAGGAGCACAGGCCCTGCAGGTGTGGGGCCACAGGAGATGGGGCTGCCATTGGGGAACCGATGACATCTTCCACTTGCTGTTTTGTTTGAGGGGTTTTGTTGGTGGTTTGGGTCTTTTTTTAATCTAGTTTCCAGCTACTGTAGAAGAGGACATTGAAATGAGGTGGTTGGTGGGGCGACAAAGAGCAAAGTGATGATTCTTAAGGCACAGAAAGCTCTGCTGCTTGCTCTTGTCCCTGGGAACTGCAGGTTTTGGTTTGTAAGAGCTTCCTGATTAAAACTGGTGCTGCCCCCTCCGGGCGTGAGCCCTCATCAACGGGCACCGATCCTGCCTCAGTGTGAACTTTCTTCCGAAAGCATGTCCCTGGAACAGCAAGTATGTTTTTTATTTAGCCGCTGCTGGCAAGCTAATAACTCTGCAACACCGAAGAGTTAAACTACCATTATTTTTCACTGCATATGACCCATTAAACGAGAGCAGCCGGCTGCCCGCACGCGCAGCGCAGCTCGCTCTGAGGCGCTCGATGCGCCCGCAACAAAGATGGCGGCGAGCGCCTCGTCGCGCTTGCGAGCCGGCCCGCACCCAAGATGTCTGCCGAGGCGTCTCCGGTGCCCGAGCCTCGCTACGGCCCTTCTTCTCTCTACATACGGCGGTGCGCCGCGGCCTCGCCGGAAAACACGACGCTCTAGCTGGCGTGGCTCGGTGGTGGGCGCCGGAAGGTCCGCCTCTCCCCCCGGCGCGTCCTCTGTGGCCGCCGTGCGCCGCCTCCAATGGCAGGGCTGGCCCCGCCCAGCCCTGATCAGCTGATGGTGGCAATGTCTGTTGACAGGAGCCGCCTCGGCCGCCGGGCTGGGCGTAAGGGCCGGGCCGAGGGGAGGGGGCGCCGGGCCGGGGGCGGCGGCCGGGGGGAGCGGGGCCGCGGTAGCTCCTGCCCTCCTCTCGCCGCCCCTCTCCGCCGGGGGAGCGGGGCCCGCCGGGGGCGGAAAGTTGGGGAGCGAAGTGAGCGGAGGGAGGGCGGGAGGCCGCCCCAGCCCGCTCCNGGAGCCCCCGGGGGTGTGAGGGGCTGCGGGCGGCGGCGCGCAGGGCCCGGCCCCCGGCGGGGGGAGGGTGCTGCCGGCGCGGCTGCCGGCCCCGAGCGAGCCCTCTTCCCCCCCGGGTGATGTGTGATGGTGGGGTTTGGGTTCGCTTTGTTTGTTTTTGTCAGATGTGAATCCAAATGGAGCACTCGGAAGGAGGCGAGCAGAGCCGGCAGCAGCAGCAGCAGCAGCCCTGGGGGAAGCTGATCCGGCTGGGTGCTGATGAGGCAGAGCCGCACGTCTTGCTGCTGAAAAGAGAATGGACAATTGGTCGGAAGAAAGGTGGGACAGGGACACGCTGCGCTGGCGCAGGGTGGTGTTCGGGGGACAGCAGTGATCCCCCCTCCTGGCCTTTGAAACATTGGAAGGTGGACTGAAACTAGTTGGGTTTGGTGCTTTCAACTGTTGGAGGTGCTTGCCAGGCGGTCCTTTATTCCTAATTTACCTCTTGGCTCTGTGTGCAGGCTAAGTTTTACACTGACCTTTTCTTTTTTACCAACTTGTGACATGTGCACGCTTAAAAGTGAATATGCCTTTTAGGTTGTCTGTGACAGTTTGTACAAGTAAGAAAAAATGATTGTTGATTCAGAAGAGTTTCTGTGTATCGGTCCTGTTTACGTTCTCATTTCATTTCTGTGGCTAAAATAAGTTGGAACTGCAATGCAAAATGCTTGTGCTTCACAGAAAAGAAAACACCCACATAAAAGCCCTTAATTCTTCTGGCCATATAAAGATTGCCAACAAGTACTGAAAGTTTGTCTGAGAGTGGATTTGAAAGCTTTATTCCCAGAGTCTGGAGCTTTTACTAATTGCCTTTATTTTAAAGGATTTCATTCTTACTGTATTTAAAACAATCATTGCAGTGTTTTAATTTTTTTTACTCTGCCCTGACAGCACTGATTTTCAGTTTCCTGTTCATCAGTTCAAGCTATTTGACTGACCAGTCCCATTCTGTAAATAGTCTTGAACAAACACCAGATGCTATAGCTCTATGAGAAATTCAGATAATGCATTGTAGGAAAAATGTTTTGCCTATTTACATTTGGTAATACACATTTAGATTGCTTATCATTATCTAAGCTGTAGGCAAATTGTTCAAATTGAGGTCTAGTTGAGGGTTACCTTGCAGGAAAAAAGTGTACTTTTTGCACGTTCTATTGCTTCCATAACTGTTTGCTAATGGATTAATAAAATGAGTGGTTAAAAGAATACCAAGCTTTGGGTCATAAGTGTTACTTAGAAAATCTTCAGGAGCATTACAAATGCTTGTTTAGAGCATTTTGTCCTTCCTGCTCCCATATGAAAGTCTAACTCCATAGAATAGAACAGAAATGTTGGTATGCTCCTGAATAAAGTTTAGTCTACTTGCTTTCAGCGGGCTTCCTAGCATCACAGGTTGTGTGGCAACAGTTAGCTCTGTAGCTGTTGATGGTTCCTTGAATATTAGGAGTAGACTAGTGATAAACTGTTACCAGCATGTGTAGTGGCCACTACTTTCCTTCTGGTTACATTGTTCTTGCAGGCTGAGATACAGTGCACCCGCAGCGTGAATAGGTGGAAGTGAATCACGTTTGTTAATTATAACTTTTGTGTAAGCAAGTACTTTGAGTCATTTGTGAGAGAGATTAGTGGGGAACCTTGAGCACCGCCTTGAACGTTCAATGTTAAAGTGAAGTAAAAATACTAGATTTGCTCAGAGCCCTGGAGTTGTAAGTGGGAAGGTTTCTATTCCATCAACATTGTCATTACATTTCTGCATATCCCTAAATCTTAGTCCTGGATTTTTAATCTCCCTTCAGCTTTATTAACGTAATAGTGCTGTCAACAGACATGAGGAAAATTTTCCTATTTAAAAACAAACAAAAGAAAAAGATTTAACGTAGAACAGCGATACTCTTTTATTTATGAGCTGTTGGTTCCTACTACTTCCCCCCAATATACCAGAATGAAGCAGAAGTTAAATCCAATGAAACCATGTTAAAATGTGGGAAAAGAGCTGGGTGCTCTGTGATGTATGCCTCTAGAATTTAGATTGAACACTTCAAATATGTGTGAATTGTGTATCACTGTACCACTCTAGAACAGAGTAATTGTGATTTGATTTCCATCTGTAAAGGCTAGGATTGGTGGGGGGGAAAGGGAACTAAAACATCTTGAAATGGTTGAAATAAGCTTGTATCAGCACATGGGGCTATCTCACCACTTGTATTTATGCAGCACATACTAGACTGTGTTGCTGCCTATATGCCAGTAGAAGTTTTGAACTATTGCAGATGTACATGAGTCAGTGTGTTGTGCATTTATAGCCATGTAGAATGCTGATCTGTCTGTGTAATGTGTATTTTTAAGCACACTGGAAAATCTGCTTTCTTTTTAAGGTTGTGACTTATCTTTCCCTGGCAACAAGTTGGTGTCTGGAGATCACTGTAAAATCGTAGTGGATGAAGAATCTGGTCAAGTGTCATTGGAAGATACAAGGTTGGTTCTTCTGTGAACTTCTATTATCTTCTTTTTAGTCTGTGATGTAAAATCTTGTGTGTTGCTCGAGGCATCAATAGTAAATCCTTCTCAGTTTTGTTTCTTTTCTTTTCCCTGCTTTTACATCTAGGTTTGGAGGTTTTTTGGCTCTTTCTAAATATTTTTTTTTTTCTCTACAAAGTAATTCATAGTCTCCTGGATGAAAAATGCTGTTGATGTAATAGTTCTGTAGCATATTTCTTTAGACTTGTGAAAAAAGTGATGCCAGCATTCTTAAAAGCTCTCAGCATGAGTGTGCCTCATTTCAGGCACTTGTGTAGGGAAGGAAATACCTGCAGTAATGATCTCAAAGCATAAAATAGATGTGGAGTAAAAATCTGTACTTGTTATACATCTTTCTGGTGTTCAAAATATCTGTAGTCTAGGTAGCATCAGTACTGTAATAGTCTAGCAGTTGTGGTGGGCATGTCAGATGGAGATTAGAGCCTATTCAATCTAATTTCATAATAAAAGATGTTTGCTAGATTTCTACTATTGATATTTCAGTTTCATTTCTTTTGTTTAACCAGACTGATTATTTTCTTTTCTGGGTGTTTCTGTGTTAAGTTAGGGATGTGAGAACTAAAGCCCCTAATGTAGAAAGATACAAGCACGTACTTCACTGGAACTACTGTTAAAAAGCTGAGCTAATTTAGTGGAACTACTTTTAGTACATAAAGTTAATTACATACTTCTTCACATACTGAAGGCCAGTGAACTTGCTATACTGGTGAGGCTATTTCCCGTAGAGTTCTAAGGCTACTGTGGGAGTACAAATAGCACTGCAGGGGTTGTGGGTAGTTTCCAATGGATTTTAGTTTGTTTTCTAGTTTCCTTTATAAAATTTGAGATGGGAATTTGAATGGAAGGGTATTTCTTAAGAGGAGATTGTAACCTTCTTCAAATTTTCATCTGCTTCATTTTTGACAGGATTTTTTGTCTAAGATTGCCAAAAGCTTCTGGTTTATTACATTTCAAGAACTCCATGACATTTTAAAATGCTTCTGTAAACCACATTCTTTTTCTGCCAGGTTATTGCAGTCAGCAAAGAAACAAATAATACTTTTCTGCCAGCTCCCCCCATTTTTCATGTCTGGAAAGCGTTTTACCCAAAGACGAAGACAATGCTTCAAAATATATTTATATACATACATAAAGAGGAAGTTTCACGTTTGAGGTTTTGAAGGGTATCGTGCCGAATCCCTGTTCCGACATACCAGAATGCAGTTAAATATATTGTTCTGGTAGCTCAGGGTTAGTATCAAATACCTGCTGAGCTTTTGACAAAAATCCCTCCAAGAATATTCTGAAAAACCTTTGAACTGTCTAATTCAATGGCATGCACATTTTTGGGGGCCACTGGCAGAATGCATGAGCTTAGTTGATGTTTTTCTTTCAGCAGAATTTTTGCCCCTCTGCTCCTTTTCTGTCTCTTGATCAATTAGTAGCTATGTTGATATTAAAAGGAGTCTTTTTCAGGGTGAGGAACTCACTTCCAGATATTTACATGGGCTATGCCTTTCTTCTTATTTTCTTTCTTCAGGTAAAACAGAACATACAGAATTATTCAGGTTGGAAGAGACCTCAGAAGGTCACTTAGTTCAAACTCTGTCAAAGATGGGCCACTACTGGATTTGGACTAGGTTGTTTAGGCTTTCTGTAGTCAGGTCTTGAAAACCTCCAAGGACAGAGATTCTGTAGCCTCTCCAGGCCCTTATTCCAGGCTTTAATTATCTTCACAGTGATGATTTCCCTCCCCCGCCCCGCCCTTGCATCCGTTTGAATCTTCCTTGTTTCAGTTTATGACCTTAGTCACCTCAGTAAAGAACCTGTCTCTGTCTTCTTGGTAACTTCCTCATAGGCAGTGGAACGCTGCTGTTCAGTCCCCTGCTCACCAAGCCTTCTTCTCCCAAGCAAAACAAGCCCAGTTTCCCTAGCCCCTTAGCTAATAGGTCTCATTCTCCAGCCCTCTGGCCATGTTGGTGGCTATCTGCTGGACTTGCTCGAGTTTATCAAGACCTTCCTTGTACTAGGTGACCCAAAACGAGATGTAATATTTTAGGTGTAGACTAATGAGTTCCAAGAAAAGGGGAATAAGAATCACTTCACTTGAGTTTCTGACTACACCCCTGTTAATACAGCCAAGTGTGCTGTAGGCCTTCGTCTGCCAGGGCACGCTGCTGACTTAAGCCTGGGCATAAGTCCAAGGTTATGATCTTATGCTTAGTCATAAGATCCACCAAGAACCCTCGCTGGTTGGTCTCTACCCTGTACTGTTGCAGGTTGTTATTCCATCCCAGGTGCAGGATTTAGGGTTTGTCCTTGTTGAATGTCATGATGTTCCCGTCAGCCCATTCCTCTAGTCT
>VYZW01006322.1:8156-52624 GCA_013401315.1 Balaeniceps rex | reverse complement strand
GCCCGGGAGAAGGGGGGGGGCACCGGCAGGGCGCGAGCCGGGGATGGAGCGGTGACGTCAGCGCATCCCCCCACAGCCGGTCCGCGCTGCGGAACCGCCGCAAGGGCGCGGGGAGGGGCGGGGCCCCCCGCGTCACCCGGCAACCGTCGCCCTGCAACCGTCGCTTGGCAATAGCCCCCCCATCCCCGGCTCCCTCGGGCGCGGTACCCCAGCCCCGCCGGCACGCTGGCCCAGGGAGAGCTGCCCCCTCCAGGGCTTCCCGCCGGCCCCAGGCCCCCTCTCCGGCCCCGGCCCTGGCTCCCAGGCCCCGGCGGCCCCGGCTCCCAGGCCCCGGCGGCCCCGGCTGTCAGCATCCACCTCCGGTGCACATCTTCTTCCCCCCTCCGGCCTGATGAGCCCCCCCGCCCCGCAGCCCCCGGGGTGGCACGTCCGGCTCCCTGCCCATCTGCGCTGGGGAATTTAGACCCAGCGTGGAAAGAAGATTACGCCTTTGCTGCAAGCTGTTCCCAGCAGTGCATCCTCCCTTTGCCCTTCCACGCCAACTGCGAGGCCGCATGTCCTCTCCGTGCCTCAGCCTTTCCCCAAGTCTCCCTGGAGGACAGGCAGCAGAGAGGTCTTCATCCACCCACCCACCCACCGCAGTGGTGGTGGGTCTCCAGTGGGTCTCCCCAGCCGCTGTTTTAGGGACTGAGCATTTCTTTGAAGCTGCGAGCATCCAGCAGCAATCCCGGTGGCAGGGAGTCCCCTCAGCCAGAGGAGCACATGGCTGGGGCACAGGATGAGGGTCTGGCTTGGGACCTCTCAGGACATCAGGACTTATGGTCCTCACTTTGGTAGATGATGACTGGGCAGCAGTCCCCAGGCTAACTGTGGTGTCAGCCACACTGTCTCCCGGCTCCTCTGAGATGAGCATCTGGCTGCCTGGGCAGAAGTGCTCTCACCTGACACCGTGCCAGCCCCACACACCTGCCCCAAATGCCTTCAACACCAGGCACTGGTGCCAGCTCTGCCAGGGGAGGACTTTCCACCCCATAACCAACATCCCCAGCCCAAAGCTTTGCTCACTGACTGGCTCCTCTGGCCAGGGACCTGCTCCTGGACCTGCCAGAAGCTGGCAGAGGGCAGCTCATTTACATTTCAGCATATGGATGGCACAGAACATGCCAGAGGATGGGCATGATACAATGGGCCATGGGCACACATGGCAGGTGACAGGCACAGCATATTGAACAGGCACATGTGGGCTGTGGCATCATCAGGACACGCTCTGATGCCCACAAGCCAGGCTGAGCCCACAGAGCACAGCTCACTGCGGCAGGGACTGCAGCCATGTCCCACCCCATGGCCCTGCCCTTGTGCAGACCATCCTGATGGCCACCCTCCTCCATGTGGCTGTCACTTGGCCAGGCATCCTTCTGCAAGGCAGGTCTTTGATCAGGGAGACCTGGCCAACAGAGCGTTGTGCTGCTGGAGGAGTCGTGACTGTGGCGGCTGTGTTGGGCCAGTCCCAGCACAACCATCCTATGGCACAGGACCTGCGTGCCCAGGAGCAGGGATCCCACCTGCTGGGATGGTGTTGGGAGCCATCAACCATGGTGTCCTGGGGGCTGTGGGGACAGGGTCTGTGTGGGTGCTTGCCAGTCCCAGAGGCTGGTGTGCCTCAGGAACAACCCCCCCCAGCACTACCAAGGGAGGACCCCCCAAAATGAGGTGGCTGAGACAGCAGGGGTGGCACTGGTGGCACATTAACTGGACAAGGAGGAGGCCAGGGGCAGAGTCCAGGCTGGTAGGCGGAGCACCGAGCCCTGGGGTCAGGGTCCACAGGGACACTGGACACTGCTGGCACAGGATGCACTGTGCTGCGGTGCTGGGTGCTGCACGGGCAGCCTCCACTGCTCCTCTCCTCCAGGCTCGGCTCCTGGGTATGGCAAGGCACGCCATGGCCACCAGCCTGCTCCACGTCCCCCCGCCCCAGGGGCTGCTCCAGCCCCTGGCCGTGCCAGAGAGGCTGCTGCTTGGGCCAGGGCCCAGCAATGTGCCCCCCCGCATCCTGGCTGCAGGCGGCCGGCAGCTCCTGGGCCACATGCACCCCGAGGTGCTGCAGGTGAGCTGCCCCAACCCAGCCTTCCTCCCCTCCTCTCCCTCGCCCCCCACAAAGGGCTGGGTCAGCTCTGCCAGGATGAGGGGGGCAATAGCGGTGCCAGTCGGTCCCCTGCCACCACAGGTGATGGATGAGATCAAGGCGGGCATCCAGTATGCCTTCCAGACGCAGAACTGGCTGACCCTAGCCATCAGTGGCACTGGCCACTGTGCCATGGAGGCTGCCCTCCTCAACCTCCTGGAGCACAGTGACACTGCGCTGGTGGCCGTCAATGGCATCTGGGGACAACGCGCTGCTGACATCGCCAGGAGGTTGGGTACGCTGGGGACAGCCGGATGGCACCGGCAGGGCTCAGGGGACTGGGCTTGTGGGTGGAGTGCCAGAATGTGACACCTTGCTGTCCCCATCCCGGCGGCAGTGGCCAGCAACACAGCTTCCACAGCCGGAGAGCGCGCTCGTTTTTTTCCAGGGTGGTGTCCCTCTGCTTACAGTGGTTTATGGCTTTTCCACCGGGAAAATCCATGGGAGGCCAGACCCTGGTGGGTGGCCGCACTCCTGGTTCATGCATGACCGATGCCCTCGCAGAGCAGGTGGCTGCCCAGTGGGAGGCATGCCCAAACCTCACTCTCCCTCTGCCCAAATCCCTCCCAGGAGCCAATGTCCATGAGCTGCTGAAGCCTCCAGGCGAGTACTTTGCTCTGTGGGACATCGAGGAGGTGAGTGCCAGCCATGGTGTGGGGCAGCGGGCACAAGCTGGCCCCACGTGCAATCACCTTCCTCTCTGTTTCATGCAGGGCCTGGCACGGCACAAGCCCTCAGTACTCTTCATCACCCATGGCGAGTCCTCCACGGGGGTGCTACAGCCACTGGAGGGGCTGGGAGAGCTGTGCCACCGGTGAGTGCACAGCGGGCACCCGTGGGGGTTGGCAGCACCCCAGGGTCACCATCGGGGATTGGGGCATGGGGATTTACATGCCCTGGGCTCTCCTCTGGCTCTGTTGTGCTGGAAGCAGTTGGTGCCAGTGAGACACGTGGCCTTGGGGGAACCAGGATGCCGGGGCTGCAGGCAGAGGGGTGGCAAGAGGCTGTGGCAGGAGGAGGTGGCAGGGACACCAGGCTAAGCTCTGTCCTCCCACAGGCATGGTTGCCTGCTGCTCGTGGACGCAGTGGCATCACTCGGGGGAGCCCCCATCTTCATGGACCAGCAGGGTAAGAGCCACAGTGCCATCACAGGTGCCCAGGGGACAAGGGGGCTTAAGCGTGGGGCAGGGAGGGAGAGCAGCGGGGATCAGCCCCACCGCTTGCATTTTGGGCTAGCAGCACTAGAAATTGGTCCAGCTGCAGCCAGAGAGCCCATTCCCCTCAGGGGACTGCCAGCACTGCCAGGGTGTCCCCCAAAGCAGGCCAAACACAAACAGGACCTGCAGCATGTGTCACCCTATGCTTGACACCTACCACTTGCAGCCAGTTTGGGGGGGCTCAGCATGTCCCTGCTGGGAGCCCCTGGTCCTAAGGAGCTGCCTCCCCTCTTGGGCAGAGATTGACGTCCTATACTCGGGGTCTCAGAAAGTCCTCAACACCCCTCCTGGCAGTGCCCCCATCTCATTCAGTGAGCGAGCCAGGTAAGGACAGCCCTGTCCCAGTGGGGGGAAAGGTGATGGGGCTGGGGGGAGACTATCACCTCCCCGCTTTGCCAGCTATCCACTCCAGCCCCACTCTGGAGAACACACCCAGCAGCAGCTCTGTGGAGTCAGAGCCCCAGCTCATCCCCGGGCAGCAATGGGCACTGGAGCCAACCTCTGCACTCACTTTGGGGGAGCCCTCCCGCAGGACTGACCCCACCCCGGAACTGGTGGGGTCAAGGTCCAGCTCCTCCCCAGCACTCTGCTTTGCCAGGGAGAAGATGCTGAGGAGGAAGATGAAGCCCCCGTCCTTCTACCTGGACATGGGCTGGCTGGCAAACTACTGGGGCTGTGACGGGGAGCTGCGAAGGTGAGGGCAGGCTGTCCTGGGACAGATGACCGCAGCCATCCCACCCACAGCCTTCGCCCTGGCTCGGGGGCTGCCTTCCCTGCAGGACTTGGGCCCTGCCTCTCCATCACCCTGTCCCCTGGTCACAAAGCAGCCCTGGAGTATTTGCATCCCCCCTGCGCTGGATGGAGAGGAGGGAGGACGCCACTCCCTGATTTTGCTCCCCCCTCCCCCTGAGCTGGAGTACTGCTCTGCTTCAGGCCGGGCCAAACCCGCCTGGGTGCCACTTGGGTTTTGCAGGTACCATCACACGGCACCGATCAACAGCTTCTTCAGCCTGCGGGAAGGCTTGGCCATGCTAGTGGAGCTGGTGAGCAGTGCTGGGCATGCAGGGCGTCACCAGCGGTGATGGTGGGGTTTGGGGGAGTGGTGGGTGCAAGGACCACCTCCCTCCTCTCTGCCCACAGGGTCTGGAGAGCTCATGGGAGCGCCACCGGGCCAATTGCGCCCAGCTGTGCCAGGGGTTGCAGGACCTGGGGCTTGAGCTCTTCGTGAAGGAGGAGGTGGGTGTGGGGTGAGCCCACCACCATGGTGCAGGGGCATCATGAGGACATGGCCCTGCACAGCTGGAGACGTGCCTGGGCAGCTTTTGGTGCTGGAGAAAAACATCTCGCCCCAGTGATGCTCTCTCCTGGCAGGCTGCCGGGCTCGTGGGGGGACAGGGCTGCGGCCAGGAGCTGCAGATTTAACCCTGTTTCTCTCTTCCCCAGAAGGCAAGACTTCCCACCATTACCACTGTCAGGGTACCTGAGGGCTACGACTGGAAGGAGATCACAGCCTTTCTCATGGACAACCATGCCATCGAGATCGCTGGGGGCCTGGGCCCCTCAGTGGGCAAGGTGGGCAGCATCCTCCCCTCCTGCTGCCCATGGCTGGGCACCGAACCTGGCTGCGGCTGCATCCATCAGTAGCATGCCCCACGATTAACTGGTGCTCTCTGGCTGCAAACAGCAAACACAGTGCTGGATGCATCCCATCGCCTGCAGCAATGAGTAATGGCTCCTAACCACGCACAATTGCTGCGTGTAATTGAATAACGATGCACATGATTAGCAGGGTGACACGTATTTAGAGGAAACGCATGTTATATAGGAGCAAGCAGGGAGTTGTGCACATGCACTCACGCCCGGCCGTGCACATGGCCGCTCCTCACATGCCCCCTGCTCTGCGCGGGACTCTGCGCTCTGCTGCCGGCTGCTCTGCTCGCAGGGAGATGGCGCCGAGGCATGGCCGCAAATGTGGGCGCTGCAGGGAGATGCTCACCCTTCTCCTCCTAGGTCCTGCGAATTGGCCTCATGGGCTGCAACTCGACCAGCGGCAATGTGGACCGTGTGCTGCGTGCCCTGCGAGACGCCCTTGGGTGCTGCCGCCGCAGCAGGCTGTGAGCACCTCTGGAAAGGGGGGGTCCGGATGAGGTGGTGCGGCACGCCTCCCCATGCCTGGCTGCAGGCAGCTGGCAGGCAGAGGGGCTCCGCTGCCTCCCCACGGAGCTGGCAGGAAACGCTGCAACACCCAGCAACCCAAGCCAGACTGGGAAGGAGAAGCTGGAAGAGCAGGGGATGTGGAGATGAGGGCTGCAGCTCAGCAGATGCGGGATGTGGCTCCAAACCCCTTCTCCAGGTCCCCTGGTGCAGGCTCACTCCTCACCCTGAGGACCTGGCCCCCGGGCTCCTCCACTTCCCCTGGCCCCAGGGCATGGTGGCCCCAGGGCATGGCAGCCCCACTGCAAGCTGACAGGAGGGCTGGATGCAAGATCCAACCACGGGTCCCTTCCCCTCCCACCACCATCACCCTCGTCCGTCCCTGCACCAGAGCCCAGCAGCGCAGGATGCCATCCATCCCCCCCAGATTAGGTACCGTGGGATGAAACACCTGCCCCAGCACCCAGTTCTACCAGAGGAGATGAGAGGCCATGCATCTCCACTCAGCTGCAGCAGACGTGCATTTACTCCCCGGTACCATCTTTCCTCAATAAAGCGACATGGCAATGTGCTTGCTCCCTGGCCTGTAGCTCACCCTGCACCCCCCTGAGTTTCGAGACACCCAGATGGGGTGGCAGCGGGGTCCCGCTCAGCTCTGCTGGGGGATTTCTCGCCGAATCTTGGAGAGAAGCTGGGACATTGCTGAGTGGTGTGCGCCATCCTGGATCCGATACACCTGGAGCTAAGCGGAAGCAGGTGGGGAGTGAGGGGAGAAGGCTCCCTGCTCTGCTTGAGCCCTGCGCCGCAACATCACCAGCCTCCTGCAGCCTCCACAGTGGGGTTGGGCAGCGCATGCCAGTGGCTGCCAGGGGCCAGAGGACTCTGGGGAGCAAATTCCAGTGCATCCTAAGTTGCCCAGCCCAGGTGGTTTCTGGCGCTGCCGCGCTCTGCCTCGCAAGACCAGCCCAGGGTCTCTGGTCCCCGTTACCTGGCTGAGCAGTATGTCAAAGTAGGCTGTGTCCCAGTAGGACCCATGCTCGGCAGGGAGCTGCAGGAGGGCTTGGGTGCTGGGGTCTGCCTGTCAGCTGTCAGTGCATGCAGTGGGGCCAAAATGGAAGCGGAGGAAGTGCCAGGGGTCCCGGGTGAAGCTCTCCACCTTACAGTAGAGGGAGGCGAGGTCTGGGGGCTCTCTTTGGAAGAGGTTCTCCTTAGGGTGCAGGAAGTGGGGCAGATGGCGGGTGGCCAGGCAGTGGAGGAGGATCATCAAGAGCCTGTAGACGGAGCCCTCCAGGTCCTGCCAGTCCTCTGGCGAGGGGAAGAGCTCCATGCTCAACAGCAGCACCATCTGTGGAGAGGGAGAGAAGGGTGTGGAATCTGACACTCCCCACAAAGGCCGTGCCTTCACACCCTGCAGGTCACTGTGCAACCACCCATGGGGCTGAGCCCTCAACACAGACATCACATCTTCAGCAGCCTAGGGCTGCGCAGGGTCTCAGAGCTGCTGCTTTGGTTGCTGCAGGTGCAGCCGATGCCCCACCACCCCTTAGTTTTGAATCTTTGCTTCACTCCCCTGTCTCAGCTCCAAGGCAGTTCCCAGCTCTGCAGCAGTGCCAAAACAGCACATGCAAGCTTCCCCCAGGCACCAACCAATAGTAAAAAATCCTGCTTGTGGTTGCCATCAGCCACTGGCAAGGCAGATGAACCCCCAGCAGCTGCCACGCCAGCTTCCTTGGCACTGCACTGGCAAACAGCCCGGCACCGATGCCTTTCAGTGACATGGCATAATGGGCAACGCATGCATGGAGGAGAAGATGCTTTTTTGAAAGACGGATGCATACTGTGCCCTTTTTTTAAAAAAATAAAACATCAAAGAACACAGCACAAAGCAAAACCCACAGGATTTGGGTTACTTGGAGCCAGAGCCGTTCTCTCGGCAGAAGGTGACTTTGCCTCCTTCTCCACCCCAGCCTGGAGAGCCGCCACAAGGCAGGGCACACCTGGATTGTTCCACCAGGTGCTGTCCCCAGCATGGCCCCTTTCCTGACTGGTGTCACCAGCTGGCATGGGTCCAGAGCGCTGAAAACAGGTTGGATGGGGAGAGGGGGTTTTGTCAGAGGAAATGCCACCCTCAGCCCTGCACAGGCACCTCCCAGCACGCTGGGGCACAGGACAACCAGCAGCATAGCAGGCACAGCAATGCAATCCCCAGCATGGCCCCTGCAGACATGAGCAGCCTGTGCCAGGGGATGCCTGGCACATCAGCACAGAGCCCCAGCTCTTAACGCTCAGGCTGTTTCAGGCTGGAGGTTGCTGGTTCAATCCAGCAAGTGCCTGCTGTTTGCAAGGAAGAAGGATCTAACCATTGCTGGCAGTGTGCATCCTTTCCAGACACAGCCATGGGCTGGTATATCCCAAAGCACTGCAGGGACTTGCATTTGTTGCTTGGGATCTTCTTCCAGCAGCAATTCAGCTGTGGTGGGGTTCAGGGGAGCAGCAGTGGCTCTGCCTGCCTGGAGAGCCATGGTCCTGCCAGCAGAACCTACCTACCTTCAGGTGGTTGAAGGTGAGACTGCCTTTCCTGCCCTCCCCTCCCCAGTCCTGGCTGCAGAGCTGGTTGAGCAGGCAAAGGCTGTCCAGACAGGGTCCCTTCAGTGTGTCCACTGTCTGGAGCAGCTTCAGGATGGGGAGGTGAGTGGAGGATCTGGCAAGAGAAAGTGGGGTCCGGTCAGAGGGAGGATGGAGACCTGCATCCTGCCAGCTGGGGAGAGGATACCTGCAGTGACCTGGCACGTGTGGGGATCCCCCTGGCCACACACGTGGCCCCAGGCATGCAGCATCCTGGATCCACCTCCTGTACCCTCCTCTGGCAAAGAATGACCAAGGGGGATTTGCAGTGTGATGGGGATGCTGCTGAGCAGCTATTGCCTTCCTGGGAGGAACAAGAAGGGAGGCAAAGTGGGGTTATGCTCCCCTACATGCAGCAGGGACAGCTGCAGGCTGCCCTGGGGGGGGAGGCTGGATTGGACCCCAGTGAGGGGCCAAGCATCCAGCTAGACCACATTGCGCCTGAAATAAGCCTGGGCTGGTCCAATCAGATGCTCGGCCCCACCCTGGGGCTGGGTAGCTGTGCTGGCAAGCAACAGGTGTGTCACCCCAGTCCCCCTCCCACCCACAGCCTGCCCTGGGAGGGACCTCATCACCTTGTTGCTGCCAGATGCCCAGACTCACTCCCGAAGCCTGAGCAAGGATCTGAGAGCTGCCACCCTCCGTGCAGCCAGCTCCTGAGAACGATTTGGAGAGGGCTCCTTCAGTTGCATCCCAACCCTTGAGCTGCCTGAAATTTGGCTGAGGTTTTTCCCCCAACACAGGGCAGTGGGATTGGGCATCACAAGGGGTTGACTTCATCCCCCTGTTGAATTGTCCCTCCACTTTCCCATCCCCTTTTTGCCTGCACCTGGCAGTGCTGCTGGCCAGGGGGAATCCCTGGGGCAGGGTCACCCTGCTGTGCACACAGCTGAGCCGCTCACCTCCAGCAATGGGGAGAGGCAGGGACAAAGTGCACTTCTTCCGTGGCCTTCCAGAGGCTGCCTTCAGGGAAGCCCCTGTTGCTCTAGCGCCCCTTGAGCCGGAGCGGCTCCTGCTGCCTCTTCACCACCGGGATGATGTCAAAGCGGATGGTCTTCCAGCCACTGTGGATCAGCAGAGAGAGCTCCATAGCATCTTTCTGCAGATTTTTGGCGCTGAGGTCACCTACATGCAGAGAGTTTGGCTGCAGTTAGGAGGTTACTGCAGCCGGTCCCGCAGGCTGAAATGGGTATGTGCTGCAACACCTGTGGGCACGTCCCACCCCACTCGACTCATCCCTTTCCAATGCTGCAGTTTAGCTGCAGTTCCCCACCAAAAGCTGTTCTCCAAACCCTGCTGGGGTGGTTTTCAGGAAGGAGCATCGCTCCAGCAGGGCTCAGGGCCAGGCCAGCGGGTGTGGGCACAGCAGGAAGCCCCAAGCAGCCAAACAGGGCCATGCTGCTGGGTAGCTGAACAGTGCCAAGAAAAACAGTGTGGTCCAAGAAAAATGGACCAAGAAAGGTCTCAGCTTGTAGGGGTAGAGGAAGACAAAGGGCTCTGGCTTGGCTGAGGACGAAGGAGGGAATAGTGGGCTTGCTGGGCTTGGTTAAGAGACTTTCAGACCTGCTGTTCCTCTCACATCACCTTTCCATCAAGGCTGAGAGTTACTTCAAGAAGCACCTTTGGAGATAGAAATGCGTGAAGACGATGGGACCCCTACGGGCATTCTCAAGGTCCCTTCCCCATCATGTCCTTCCCAGGGACGCTGCTCCCAGCTGGGACCTGTGTGTGCGCAGGGTCCAGACCCATGCCCCAAGATCCTGGTCCAGCCCTGACACACTTCCAGCTCACCCTCTAAAGAGTCTCCTCCAGGAAGCAAGGGGTGCTGGGAGGCCAGGAGAGATGGGGGGAATGCAGTTAGGATGAGCCAAGCATGCCAAGTCCCTGAGCAAACCCTCCCCGGGACTAACGGCAGGGGTGGGTGAACCCTGCGTGGAGCTGCCACCCACCAAGGAGGGTGCCATCAGCCCAGGGTGAAGATGCCCAAGGATGACTCTGCTGCCGTGGGATGGCAGGGAGTAGTTTGCATCTCCCCTTCCTTAGCTGAGGGCAAAGCCTATCCCAGCAAATGGCAGGGCGCTCGTTCGTTCATGCAGGCTTTGGGCAGGCCACGCGCCTGGGACTTATGCCCCAGCCTGTTTGCACAGGGACCACCACTGAGCTGGTCTCCTGAGCTGTGCTGGAGGCAGCTCCTGACCGGGGAAGTGCTGCGCCGGCATATGCGCCTGGCTGAAGCAGGAAGTGGCATTGACAGCGCACGATGGCCGAAACAAGGAGCTCTTTCAGGTGCTGGAGGATTTTGCCGGGAACCAGGCACCCCACACCACCTCCCTGCTCCATCACACCCACGTTGTTGGTCCAGTCCTCCAAGTCAGTCCCTGGAGAGGGCACTTCCAGACAGCAGGTGCCCAGCCCCGGATGGTGCCCAGCTGGTGTCTCCCTGGGCCAGCAGGCCAGCATCCGCAGGGCATCACCATCGATCTGCAGGGGGACTTCCATGGTGACAGCATCCTCAGAGGCTCAGAAAGCAAATTCGAAGGCTTCCAGTTCCTGGCATAGTCCATGAGGAAGCGGGGCTCGCTGGTGTGGATAACCTCCAGGAGGGTCAGCAGGATGTCCTCGGCCAGCTGGAAATGCTCCAGCTGCTGCCTTTCATGGGACATGATCACCCCAAAGTAGCTGTGCCAGTGGGAACCACTGGCTGCCATGGCAGTTCTGCCGCCATGCTAAGCCTGCTCTGAGCAGGAGTAAAAATATGTGAGCAAGGAGGGCAGGGATGGGAGCTGGCGCGGGACAGGCAGAGGGAAGCCACAGCCTCAGCCACAGCAGGTGTTGACAAGCACTGCTGCTGGGTGAGCGCCAGGTAGAGCTGCTGGGAGCACCACATCCCCCCAGGGCAGACCCAGGGTGGGGGACTTAGTCACACTGTGGCCCCCCCAGCAGTCCAGCAGGATGACAAGGGATGCTCAGCCAGCAGGTTGCACCAGGACAATGCTGTGGTCTCCCACACTTCTCCTGGCACTGGGGCTGCACGCCAGCAGCATCCCCTCACAGCCAGTGCCAGATGAAGGTGAACCACTGCCCTCCCACCCTGGCTCAGCCTGGTTCAGCAGGCCCAGCCTGGTTCAGCAGGCCCAGCAGCCCGGGGCTGCTGAGGCAGGTCTGCTCTGAACTTGTGTTGCACACATGGGAGCTGGCAGCAGGCTCATGCTGGAGCTGGACCATGCTACAGCAGCTGTGGGAGAGCTGCGGGACCCCACACCCACCATACAGGCGCTCAGTGCAGCCCTGAGGGCCCAGCCCCGTGCCCAGCCCGAAGATCCATCAGGCTCGGGCTCAATCTCAAGCTCAAGCTTGCCAGATGCCGGCAGCTCCCAGTGCCCCTCGGCCGGGCAGAGCCCACTGGGCCCAGTCCTGCACCCGGCCCGCAGCTCGCCCAGGCCCAGGCCCAGGCCCAGGCCCGCCCACTGCGGGCAGCTCCTAGCGCCCCTGGCCGGTCAGGTTCCCTGGGCCCGGATCCCGCCCGTGCCCTGCCCTGCCCACCGCAGTGTAGGGGAGGCCGCGGGCCCGGCCAGGCCCCACTCGTGGGCCCCGCAGGCAGGCCCTGCTGTCACCCCAGCAACACCGCCCACGCTACGCCCGAAGCCCGGGCTGCGGTCGCCATGGCGACTGAGAGCCCCAATGGTGCAGTTGCCTGGCGACGGCGCTGCACCTCGTGGAGCATCGCTATGGGGGGACATGCAAACCTGGAGCATCGCTTCGGGGGGACACGCAAACCAGTGCTTTTGGCCCCAAAATCGTTGGGCAGCGGGGTGGGAGCGGGCCCTGGCACCAGAGGTGGTGGTCCTCAGCCTGGCTGTTGCCAGGAGGAGCGGATGTTGCTGAGGCAAGGGCTGTGTTTTGGGTCCGTGCTCCAACTTGAGTGGGGACTTGGTCACCTTCTGCCTCCCGAGAGCTCCCGGGGACAGGCTTAGTCCCTGGGCTGCCCTGAGTTAGGACAGCTCCGGCCACAACAGGGCAGAGACTGGCTGTTGTTTCCGCACAGCCTTTCTGGCTGTACACTTGTACATGCCCTCAGTCCTCCAGCATCTCCCACAAATCCCGGAGAGGGGTGTGCATGCCATGCCCTACCTGGGGCAGGTTCCCCAGCTTCATGGGCCCTGAGCCGGAGCTCTTAATAATTATAGCCCATGGATGGAAGGCAGGGCTCTCCCAGCAGGACAGCATGGTTCAGTAATCCCAGGCTTCCCTGAAAACTGTTCCTACCCTTGGTCAGAGCGGGCAAGGGAGCGGGGGAGGCTCTGTGGCAGCGGGAACCTGTGTGGGAAGGAGGTCACAGCTGAGCATGGGGCCCTGGGACCAATTCTGGGGAGGGGAGAGAGAGCCATGGGGTTCAGGGCCAGTCCTCCCACCTCCTGTGGCTCAGGCTCTTTATGGCCCTTTTATATAGCCCAGATGAGGCTTCTGGATCTCCCTGGGTTTGTTTCCAGTTTGTCCTCATGCCTTGTTTAGTCCCGCGTGGCTGAGGAACCACTCTCCATGCAGGGGTCTGTCCCTTACGGCCATCTGTCCTTCCCCCAGCTGAGCTCCGAGGAGCCCTGGCTGCCTTCTAAGAGGGAACAGGGCTGAGCAGGGCCAGAGCTTCAGCCTGCAGAGCATCTTCTTGTGCCTGCAGCACAAGCCACAGAGGTGAACGGGAGCCTGCACCAGGCTCCTCAGTGCCTGGAGGCTGGGAATGCCCAGGGTTGGGGAGCCCCAGCCAGATTTTAAACCCCTGGCAGCGGGCGACAGACTCCGTGCCTCCTTACCCAAGCCCCACGCTCCCAGTTTCACCCCACCTGAGCAGGGGGTCCTCAGTTGTCCATGACGACCGCCGTCCCGGCGACGGCTGCACATGCAGCTCCGTCTTGCCGTCCTCCATCACATGGGGAGGACAAGCTGGCTGGCATCCTGGAGAGGACCCAAAAGCAGCAGGACTCCCTGCTGCTGAAACAGGGCTCCTTGAGGGCTTCACCCTCCCCCTCAGAGAGGTCCAGGCTCATCCTGGCAGGAGAGATGACTGCTCCAGGCTCTGATGTAGGGAAAAGAGGGCAGAGAGACGCAGCCACTGCTTTTCTGGGGGTGGTGGGGCATGGCTCACTGCTGGTGGGGTTGCTGTGTTCCCTAGGAGCATCACTTTGTCACAGATGGAGTCCCTGCTGTGGCAGCAGCCAGGACAGTCCTTCAGGCAGTGCCTGGCAGGGATGCTGGAGGAGGCCACAGGGATCACACAGGAACTGAACTGTGAGCAGGAGCAGTACTATAGGAATGCTGCCCTCTGCCCCTTCCCGCGGGATGGGGCCTTCCCCTTTCCCCTTCCCCTTTCCCCATCCTCCTTCCTCTTTTTCCTTTCTTCCTTCCCCCTTCTCCTTTCTCCTTCCCCTTTCCCCTTTCCACTTTCTCCTTTTCTCTTTCCCCTTCTCCTTCCCCTTCCCCTTCCCCATTCCCCTTCCTCCTTCCTCTTTCCCCCTTCCCCTTCCTTTTTCACCCTTCATCTTTCTCCTTTCCCATTCCCCTTTCTCCTTCTTCTTTTCCCATTCCCTTTGCCTTTGCCTTTCCCCTTTCTCCTTCCTCTTCCTGCTTCCCCTTCCCCTTCCTCTTTCTCCTTCCCCTTCCTCTTTCTCCTTCCCCTTCCACCTCCTGTCCCCTGCAGGCAAGGGGCTGGGAGCAGGCCCCAGAGGAGCAGGTACCTCACTGCTGCCAGGCACATGCAGCGCAGGCAGCGCAGGTGGCAGCCCTGCTGCAGGCGCCACAGGAGAAGGAAGAGCTGGCCAGGGAGTGTTGCCGGCTGGTGGCACAGCTGGTAACACAGCTGGCCAGCTGGGAGAAGTGGGTGCAGCTGGAGGTGCTGCCGGATGCTGCCTCATGCCCAGGGCCAGGGGGCAGCTCGGCAGGGTGTGCTGGGGTGCAGAGGGGGGTCTGCCTTGAAGTAGGGGGACAGTCACCACGGCCAAGCAGACAACTCAGCGTGGCAGGTCTGGACCCTGCCTGCGCTTTGCCTGCTGGGAGGAGGTTGCCCAGGGCTGTGAGCTTTACATGGGGGCTGTGGGGTGTGAGGCCACCCCGTGCCTACTGGCATCCCTCCCTGCTGCCCCAGGAGAGCCCAAGCTGGGTGCCATGGGAGGCCAAGGCAGATGCCACACAGCAGGAGGGAAAGGAGCTAGCGTGGGGAGGAGATAGCACAGGTCGGGGTGGTGAGGAGACAGCAGAAGCTCCATCCCATGCAGAGGAAGCAACAAAACACTGGAGGGCTGAGCCCTGCCCAGGCTGTGCTGTGTGTGGGGGCAAGCAGCATGGCCAGGCATGGTGCAGGGCTGGGCATTCAGGGCAGTGCCAGGATGCGTAACCCAGCTATAGGCTCAAACGTAGCACATCACCATTGGAAGCGAGACGTGGGGGAAAATTTCCTAGCAAGAATGTCAGCTACGCCGTGGAAGACATGGCTGGAGCATGCAGTGCTCAGTCTGTATGACTCACTGGGAGGCTGGCAGGGAATGGCCTGGCACTGGCAGAGGGGCCGGGCTGAATGAGCTAATCGCTCATTTTCCATCTCGGTATTTTATGATTCTATAAATTTTTGCTCCGTTAGAAACAGGAGAAAGAAAACAACCCAAAAATAAGAGCAAGGGCAAGCGAGAGAGGAAAAAACACAGGGTCATGGGAGCACTCGACATGGCAGGGGTGGGCAAGGGGCTGCAGCGAGCCCCTGGCATCCCTCAGCCAGCTTGCCCCTCCATAGGATGCTGTGTGTGCAGTCACCACTGAGCCCTGGACCCTGCAAGATGCCATCACCACCCAGCAGAAAGACATCAGGGGGTTGAGCTGCTGGCTGGAGGAGCTAGCGGGGAACAGGGAGATCAGGATGCGGGAGGTAGGTGATGCTCTGGCCGAGCGCCCCAGCTCTGCACCAGCCCCAGTGCCGGCACCCCTGCGCCCCATGAACCTCCTGCCAGAGTCAGGAGTTAACCTGGAGTGGCAAGGCCCCCAGCAAAAAGGCTGGGATGGTGCGGGGGGGTTGCAGGCAGGGGAGGTAGAGAGGAAGGGAGAGTAATTTAACATGACAGGCTGTTTATTTTGGCAAAAAGGGTCTCTTTTCAACAGATTTCAAAGCTCAGCCCTGGGGCTGGGGGGACCACACAGAGGAGTAGAAGAGTAGTAGGGGGGTTGATGGGGCACCCAGACGGAGAGAGATGGAAAGGAACATCCTGCCTGCTTGTCCCCGGGGAACTGCTGGGTTTTCACAGCCCTGGGTGTGCTCGCAAGCTCCAGTGGAGTGCCCCCCCAGGGTGCCCCCCACGGGCACCCACGTGCTCCCGCACACACGTGATTGCCTGCACGTGCCCACACACATTCGCACGCTCTCCCAGCCCCTGCTCCTTCCTCCAGGCCGGGGCTCAGCTGGAGTCTTGGCTTCCCCCAGTGACGTTTCAAAAGAGGCTGTTTATTAAAAAAAGCTAGGAAAGAAATAATTATTATAATCACATTAAGAGCTTTGGCTGTAAAAGCTTTGCGAGAGCACAGTGAAGGAGCTGAGGCTGCAAACGGCACAGGGCGCGGGGGGTGGTTTTCCTGCCTTGTGCTCTTTTTTTTCCAATCCTGGTCCAACCCCCCCCCCCCTTTTTCTTCCCCTTTATCCTGGGAAATGAAAACAATTTATTTAATGATGGATCGTCCCTTTCTCTGGTCACTGACCTTCTGGGTGAATTTCTGCTGAGCTTGGCGGAAAATGCGAGGCTGGGTTGTGGATCCCATCTGTGGGTGGGGGAGGCGGGGGGAGCTCACCCTCATCCTTCCCAAAAAACACAGCAACAGTCCTGGGGAGCGGGATGGGGCTGGTGGGGAGGGTCCCCACAACAGCAGGGGACTTTTCTGCTGCTGCTGTCCCTGCAGCCCAGGCCCCAGGGCTTTGGGAGCAGATGCGGGGGATGAAGTGGCCCCCAGAGCCCCCCACCCCATCCCCTTCTCTCTCCGGGAGACCTGCAGGGGTTCCCAGCACCCACTGCCTCCTCCCCAGCCTGGCCCGGGGTTCAAGGGCTGGGCCAGGGTGCAGTACCGGAGTGGGAGCGGGGGACAGAGGAGCTGTACCCAGGGTGGGAGCGGTGGATGGAGGATCTGTAGCCAGGGTGGGAGCAGGGAACAGAGTAGTCTCCATCCTGCTGGCAGCCATGTCCCACCTTGCTGCCTGGTGGCAGGGCGGTGAAGGGGCTTTCTTGGCTTGAGGTGGCTGCAGGAGGCATTTTTCTGACCTGGCCAGGCAAGGGGGCCAGGCATGAGACCAGGGACAAGGCCAGGGACGTGTGTGGGGCAACATGCACCCTGCAGCAGGCGGTTTGGCCCCTGGCTGGTCTGGTGCTTGACTGGGCTCTGTTCCCTGGGGAGAGAAAAGCTGGGGGAGCAATGAGAAGGGGCAGGATCAAACCAACCAGCCACCTTTCATTCAGGCGGGCTGTCAGCACCCAGCGTGAGCCAGTTGCACTCAAATCCCAGCTGACCTGCGAAGCAGGGATGGAGCAATCCAGCATCCAGCCCCCTTCCCTCTGGCCCTTCCTCTGCCATGGCCCGTTGCTCAAAGCATGGTTCTTGTAAAAACATGTAAATATTTATACAAGAATAATTTAAAAAACATGGTCTGTCAAATAATCAAAGCAGCAGAACATCCGAGGAGCTTCCAGTTGGACTGGGAAATCTGGTGTTGCTTTCCGACGCCCTGCTGTGATGCTGGAGGTACTAGTGGCCGGCCCTGGCCCTGTGGGCTGCCAGACTTGCTGGCGTGGGTTTGTGGCAGGTTTGAGGTCTTCATTAATGTGGTTCGGGGACCATGGTGGCAGGCAGCTTTCACTTGCATCAACTCAAGCCACCCACTGCCAGGAGCCCCAGCTGGGGGTGGGACTTCACCAGGCATCGGTTTCTGCCTCATGTCCTGGTTTCAGCACTGTCCCCTGCACTGGGACCGTGCCAGGAGCCAGAGAAATCTTTGGGTGAAGAGCTGCATCCCTGTTCTCCCCTGAGCTGTGTGGTGGGGCCAGGGACTGGCATGGAGAGTGGCAGGGTGGCAGATGAGCTGGCAGGGTGGCCCCTGGTGCCACGGAGTGGCAGGGGTACTCCCCAGCAGCACCCCCATCCTTCCAGAGCTGGCAGCACCCTCAGCATTTCAAAATCTTGGTTTTGCAGTGGTGGGGTGAGAGCCTTGGGCCAGGGTTTCCCACAAGGAATGAGGTTTGTGTCCATCTAAATGGTCCCACATCCCCGTTTGTACTGGTGTGACCAGTCGCCAGCACAGCCACAGCTCCTCTCCTGCATCTCAGTGGCACCATGTCCCCCCGGCACCACTGAGAAGCCCCAAGCTGCTGCTCCCCAGGGAGGCAGGGGAATGGCCTTAAAATGGCAGCACCTGGAGACCCACAGCCCTGTTCTTTCTGCTCACCTGGGGCTCCTAGGCTAGGGCAAGGTGGGGGATGTGATTACCACCAAGTGATGACCCTGCTGCCATAGCTCAGCCAGCCCACAGCCACCAGATGCCTTGGCCATGCAGTCTGGGGAGTCCCAGGGTGGCAGGAGGAGGCGAGGGGGTGGGAGAGGGGAAGGGGTTTCCCATGGCCCTGTAGAGCTGGAGGGCAGAGGCAGGCACTGCTGCAGGCTCGGGCAGTGCAGTGGGAGTAGGACCCCTGTGTTGCAGTAACCTCCATACTCCTGGCCACCCTCCAGCCCCTTCCCACCACCACCTGCATTTATGCGCGATTCGTGTTCTTGCATTCTTTGAACTTGAGCCAGATAACGAGTTCAAACCCCTTCATTAAAAACTCGGCTCCCCCCCAAATGCCCGCACACCTCCCTGGCCTACCTAGCTGCCTCGCCCACCCCCGGGAGGGGGCTCCCGGGGCTGGTTCCCCCTCATGGGAGGTGATGCTTGTGCCGCACACGTGTTCAGCATCCGCGGGGAACACTCTGCACTCAGCCTAATTAGCTGGAAGGGAGGGGAAGAGCCAAATCTAAACCATGTGCGGACCTGCAGGCCCCTCCGCCCAAAAGTATCCATGCTGAACGCTTTCTGGATCATTAATAGCCCCCTGGGGTCCTTTGCGCATGTCCCCCCCACCAAACATGCGGGGTCTGGCTGGGTGGGGACGGTAGGGCTTTGTGCTCTTTCCCAGTGGTTTATCCCTCTTATCCCAGAGGCAGCAGGCGACCCTGGGGCTGTGAGTGGCAGCTGGGAAGAACTGGGGGGCAACTGCATGTGGATTTGGGGCAACCCTGGTGCTGTGATGCCAGGGAGGGACAGACTTGGGGTCAGCTGAAGGACCTCTGCCTCCTTCCCTCGCTCCTGGAGGCGGCATCTGCCTCTCCCTCTGGCACAGCTTTGCAGTGGGGGAGCTTGTCCCGCAGCATGCCTGACGCTTACCGGCCTACTCAACCTGCTCACTGGGTGCCTGCAGAGCCCTGGAGGAAGCACCAGGTCCACATGCTGCTGGGACTCATGCCAAGGTGTTTTGCTGAGGAGCGTTGCCAGTCATGGGTGCCAGGAAGGGCAGGGGAAGCCTGGGATGAGCTCCTGGGATGGTCCCGGGACCTGCACGGTCCCCACCCCAGCATGACAGCCCCATCAAACCCACACCCTGGGGCGGGCACAGGGGGTCCTGGCCCCGTTTTGGAGGCCACCAAGAAGCCAGACACCCTGAACGCAGCTGCACGCGGAGGAAAAGGGTGATGATCTTTAAGGTCCCTTCCAACCCAAACCATTCTATGATTCCATGATTTGCTCCTGGAGAGGGAGCGGGCCGCAGTGACCAGAGCTTGGCCAGATGGTGAGGGGAAAGGGCTGCTTCCCCCCGTGCTCCTTCCCAGCTCGGAGCCCGACTTCGTACCAGCTCCAGCTCCTGGCCCAGAGGAAATGGCTGCTGGCTGTGGCCCACAGCTGTTTTCCCTGCTCAGTTTGCTGCTTTCAGTTTAACGTCCTGAGGAGCTGGATTAGGACGATGCAGGGAGAGCATTGCAGTGCTTTCCTGTGCGAAGCCTGCCTGGAAGAAAATCCTTCCCTCACGCTCGGGATGGCTGCCAGCAGGGCTGCTCCCTCCTGCCTCCTCTGTCTGTCTCCAGAGGGAAAACCTGCCAGCAGAAACCCGGGATGGCCCCTGCGCGGATACTTGTGGCGGCGGGGGGCAGGTTGGTGCCACCATGTCCCCGTGTCCCTTGGGAGCTGAGCTTGCAGTGGGGTCTGGCACAGCATGGCAGGGCCAGGAGACAGGACTTTTGGGAGCACATGACATGAGGTGGGCGCAACCCTTGCCATGGGAGCGTGAGGCTCACCCTCCTGGGTGTGAGGTGGTAGATGGCTACAGCCAGAAGACCCGCCCTGGCTGCTCGCTGAAGGAGACGGGTCTCAGCCGGCACCCCCTGAGCCACAGATGGGCTGCATGGAGAGGGTGGCAGTACCCCTGCTGCGTCCCCCTGTGCAGCATCCCCTGGGCCGGGGAAGGGGCAAGCAGCCTAATGCCTTCCAGAAGATCAGCTGTAACTGGCCAGGGAGAGTAAATCATATCAAACTCATAAAGCCTTTATTAGTGTCTCAGGGGAGAAATCCGGATGTGGCCGTTTATTTATTTTGGATTTCACTTTTTTTTTTTAACCCTCTTCTCCTTTTAACATTTCCTTCCAGTAGATTTTTAAAGGGACAGGAATGCCTCATCGTGTTTGGCAGCAGGGCTTGGTGGGGGCTGGCTGCCTGTGGGACATTTGGTCCTGGCGTGCTGGTGCTGGCCGAGGTGCCCTGCCATCTCAAGGAGTCAGGCAGACCTCAGGGTCCAGCTTCGAGGCCACTCCAAGGGGGGGCATGTCCTGGCACAGCGCTGCCGGGAGCCAGGGGTGCCATGCTGCCCCAAGGGCGTTTTGGAGCCTCACAGCTTTGCCCTGGGCATCCCTGCTGCCTGCAAGGTCCCCCCGTGCTCCCAGCCCTGCTCTCGTCCCTCCACGCCACGCCTCAGTTTCCCCTGCTCTATAGAGAGGTGATGATCCCCGCACCAGCGCTGCTGCCTCTTGGGGTGGCCAGCAGTGCGTGGGCGAGGATTTTGGGAGCACCCCCAGTGATGCAGACTTTCCGCAGTGGTGTCCATGGCTGGTTCTAACCCAGTCCCGCCGTTGTTTGCTCCTCCGCTTCGCTCTTTACATAATTTGTTCCTTGGCCTCTTTTCAAACGTACCTCGCAATCGCTACAGCAGAGGATATTTATACAGCGGGGGTGTGGAATAACACGGAAAACCTCTGGAGCTGGGGACCGGATTCCCGCACCATCCCAGCGCCGGGGGCAGGCAACAGCCCTCCCCGGTTTTGCTGGGACCCTGGACGGGGCTAGATGGGGTTCTCCCTCGCGTACCCCCACCAGCTGCACCCGTGCACCCTGGATGCTCGTGCTGTGGGACAGGTTGGGTGCAGCTGCGGGGATGCCGGGAGGTGGGAGGGGATGGGGGCACCAAGCCCCCTGGTCCGGCTGGATCGCCCACCCCAGCATTTGCGCAGTGGCTGCGCAGGCAGCAGCTGTCATTAACTACCAATTAACTGTCAAAACCTACCGGTGCTTTTTAGTGGGGTCTCCCAGGGGGCAGCCCCGCCAGTTTTCTGTGGGACTTGAGCTTTCTTGATAAAACTATTTGCTGATGATAAATGTAGGGTGGGTGTGGGGCCTTTTTTTCCCCCTCCAATGGAGACAAAGAGGCCCTTGAGTCTAAAGCGTAACTTAAAACATGGCATTCCTGAAAAGAATTTCCTGATAATATTTTTAGCACCTGAAAAAAAAAAGGGAGGGGGGGAGGAAAAAAAAAGCAAATAACACCATTTTTTTCTCTTCTACACTTTTTTTCCCTCCAGTCCTCTGATTTAAAGGAGAAGAAGGGACACACTGCTGAACTGCAGCTGGGAGGGAGCGGGGCCGCGGCTGGCCCTGGGGGGACTCTGCACTCACGCGCGTCCTTGGTTGGTGGCTACTTTCCCCGTGGGGGATGAGGGGGAGGCGATGTGCCCCTCCGCGAGGGGCGGAGAGGGCGGCAGGAGACTTCATGCAGGGATCCCCCTGCAGCCCCCTCTGGACCCAAGCCCCGCGCGGAGGGACCCCACGCCCGCCGTAAGGAGAACCCCACCGCCCATCCGAACCCTGCCCCCTCTTTATTTGCATACCCCGCCCCTCCACCACTGCCCTCCCGGCGCGCCGAGCGCCCATTGGCTGACCGCACCCGAGCTATGCAAATACCCGCGGGGGGGCGGGGCTGGCGGGGTGAAGGAGCCCGGCGCGGCGGAGATCTGAGCTGTAGCGGGCGCCTGGTTACGAGTCGTCGGCTCCGAGCTCCCAGCGCTCAGCTCCGAGCGCCGGCCGCCATCTCCGAGTTTCGTGCCCGTCGACGGGCGCCCTTCCCCCGCCGCGCCGCTATGCCGCGCCGGCCAGTGCCGGCGTGAGAGGCGAGCGGCGGGTCCCGGCGGCCATGTGGGGCCTGGTGGGCTGGGCCGTGCTGGTGGCCCTGGGCGAGTGGCTGTGGGCGGGCGGCGTGGTACCGCTGGCGGACTTCTACCCCTTCGGGCCCACGCAGGGCGACGCTGCCACGCGGAAGCAGGACGACGGCGGCTCCGAGCTGCGGCCCCTCTCCATCCCCTTCCCCTTCTTCGGTGCAGGGCACACCGGCCTCTATGTGAGTACCGGGGGGCAGTGGGGATGGCGTCCCCTGGGGCATTTCATTTTATTTCATTTTATTTCATTTTATTTCATTTTATTTCATTTTATTTCATTTTATTTCATTTTATTTCATTTTATTTTTAAATTGCTGCCCTGCTCAGATGGATCCAAATGCATCTGGGTTTCCATGGGGGCCGTCGGGTGGTCCTCACTTAACTAGGAGCATCAGAGGAATAATGGCGTGCTGGGGGGGGCGGGGGACGAGATCTGGTGGCGCCCCGGGCTCGGGAAGCGTGCCGGACTGCCGGCTTGGCGAGGCCGGGACTGCCTCAGGTGGCACAATGAAGGTCCTGGCCCTGGTGAGTGCTGGCTCCTAACACCTGCGCTACATCCTGGGGTGGGGTCTGTGTTCCCTATGCTGGCTCCCACCTGGCGCGGTGAATCCTCTGGCGTCCTGGTCCCTTCTCCCTGGCTTGCTCCAGGCTGACCAATGATCCGGACCTGGCTGGCGGAGGAGAGGGCTGAGCATTGATTGCCTCGGTGTCGTCTCAGGGCTGGGCTTGTGTACCATCCCGCCTCCTCGGCTAAGCGCAGGAGGTCCTTGCTCCTCACCGGTGGTTTTTTTTCCCCCTGATAAAAGCACCAGCCCTGCTATCGTGGCGGAGGGACCTGGGCTTGGGGCTTGAGCCATGGCGGGAGGATAGAAGAGGCTGGGAGAAGCTAGATGACGTGTTGGCTGTCCCATACAGGATCCACAGCACAGCTCTGGGTCTTGGAGGGGCTGCAGGGGTCAGAAGGCAGTGTGTCCCCCTCCCCTGAACTGAGACCCCCCCGGCTCTGCAGGGCTAGTTTGCCTGCTCCTGGCGCAGGGGCCTGTGTGGCAGGGCTGCTCCTCCCCGGGGAGCTGCCGTCCTTGGGAGCTGGGACGGGGCTGGGCTCACCTGGAAACCTCTGTCCTCGAGGGCTGCCTCCAACTGCCCCCTCCTCCTTTGCAAAAACCAGCAACAACAAAAAAAGCTCTTCTTGGCTCCAGCTCTTTCCCATCTTGCTTTAATCAGGGGAAGAATGTTTCTCTGCAGACACTGTGGGGTTACGGAGGCTTTGAGAGACAGGAATCTTCTTCCTCTTAGTTACAGCAAGGATTGCCCCATGTTTGCGTGGAGTTGCTGGGGAACCTCCTCGGGGACTGGGGACCCTCCCCAGGAGCTGCACGAGGCTGTTGCAGCCCAGCCCCCCCAGCCTGGGCATGCAGGCAGCCAAAGCATGGGAACGCTGGCTCCCAGCTCCTTGTCGGCATGCGAGTGTGACACCACTGTCTGTCCCTGCCTGCTGCGTGCCGGGGCTGCTCTCTCCACTCAAAGCCTCTTCCCTGCACCGTGTCCCCCCTTTCCTACCCTACAGCCCAGGGGCTTGCTGGGCCAGTGCTGCCAGAGCTGGGCATTGCACGATGGGGAGCTGAGATGGGGGGCTGTGTGCTCCTGCCTGTCCTGCTGCCACTTGTGGGCAGCACCGCGGGCAGAGGAACTGAATGGCTGGGAGCTGCCTGCCGCACTGGGGTTGCCAGTGTGGCAGGGTGCTGGCAGAGTCTCCTCCTGGGAGCTCGGGGCCTGAGGGTGAGAGCATTTCCCTTTCCTCTGCCCCCTCACTGCCTGCTCAGGCAGCAGTGCAGTCAGGGGTTTTCCTTCCTCAGTCCCGCTGCATGCCCAAACCAGGAGGCAGCACTCCAGGCAGCAGCATCCACTATCTCCAGCTTTCTTCCCTGGGCTGAGGGCTGCCTCTGCCATGCATCCCTGGGCTGGGCATCCCGGGACCCTAATTGCCCCAGTTAATTAGTGCTGGGGGAAGGGCTCAAAGCTTGCAGTATCTCACCCTGGGTGTCTGGCATCCCCTGCTTTAACAAGAGCAGCCTGCCCAGGCCCAGCCAGCACCGGGGGCTTTGCACGGGATGGTGGCGCTTGGTCACCTGGGGACCATGAGCCCATTAGCTTGATTGCTTGTTAGCTCACTCGGAGCACTGCGCATGCCAGCAGATGGATTGCTGCCCAGCAAGGCTCCCCTCATCCTGTGCTGGTGGCTGCCTGGCTTGGGCATGCCCCCCCTGCCAGGAGGGTGGCAGCGATGCTTGGCTGTAGACCCCAGCCCTGCAGGCTGCGTGTCAGCTCTAAGAAAGCAGGGAGTGAGCGAAACAGCCCCTTGTTCTCGCCAAGAGCACCGGTGTGAGCTGGCAAAGTGCACTGGGTGCTGTTTGTTTAAAGTGCTGGGGCTGCCGCAGTTTTCTCAGCTGTTCCCCCTTCCCCTGGCCCGGCTGTGGTGGAGAACAGGGCTGGGTTTGTTCAGGCAGCTGCCTCCCCGCCGCCCCACTCCAGCGAGTGAGCAGCCGGGGTGGGGGGCTGTGGGTGCCGGGGTACCACATCTCCGCTTCCAAGGGCAGGAAGGGGAAGCACTCCAATATTTGTGGAAAGAGGGGGGAAAAAAAAGAAAGGTGAAATGGAAAGTGCCTCTAAAACATGGATTCCTGCTGGTGGCAGGAATCAACCGTGGCTGCCCATTTCTTTTTCTCCCTCTCCACAGGTGAACAACAATGGGATCATCTCATTCCTGAAGGAGGTCTCCCAGTTCACGCCGGTGGCCTTCCCCATCTCCAAGGACCGGCGCGTGGTGGCTGCTTTCTGGGCAGACGTGGATAACAGGCGGGCGGGTGATGTGTATTACCGGGAGAGCACCGAGCAGCCCATCTTGGAGAGAGCGAGCAGGGACATTGTGCAGTACTTCCCTGAGTTCCCACGGTTTTCTGCGCAGTGGGTCTTCATTGCCACTTGGTACCGAGTGACCTTCTTTGGGGGAAGTTCGTTTTCACCAGTGAGTAGCTGGGGCAAAGCAGCCACTAGTTTAGGGGTAGGTTTTTGGGTTTTTTTGGGTTTTTTGTTTGTTTTTTTTTTTTTTTTTTTTTTTTTTTAAGAGGAGGATTCCACCAGAGCTTTGGTGCTTCCACAGCAGTGGTGCTCCTGCCACATGTGACATGGAGCTGTCAGCAGGGCTAAGCCGACCCCTGCAACTCTGTCGTGATGCCTTGCTGTGACAGAGCAGCACCAAGCTGACAAAACTAAACCCTCCTCTTTGTGCCATGTGGAGGCTGAAAATTGCCGGAGTCCCCCTTCTTGAGCAGCAGCAGGATGGCGTTTGCCTGCCTGCGACTGTGCCAAGGACAGGGTTTGGTGTCTTTCTTCCAGAGGCCCAATAACCACATTTCTCCCCATTTTTCCTGTTCCCCTGGGAGGAGAAGCAAGCTGTTCTGCTGGCTGGGGTGCTGGGCGGGGGGATCACAACACCTTAGGGTTAAAAATAAACCCAACTGCCTTTTCTAGCAGAGGAGGACTGGGGCTCAAGGAAACACCCCTTTGCTAAATGCTCTTTCCGTCACTTTATTTTCTGGCCAGTTTTTGGCTGGCTTATGTGCCCCCTCCTGCCCACTCACTGCTTTCTTCCCCTCCCTGCTGCAGGTAAACACTTTCCAGATTGTCCTCATCACAGACGGCAAGCTCTCTTTCACCATCTTCAACTATGAGTCCATCACCTGGACCACGGGTATGCACGCCAGCAGTGGGGGGGACTTTGCCGGGCTTGGCGGCATCGCAGCGCAGGTAAGCGGCGAATGCAGCCCCCAGGGCACCCAGGTAGCGCATCTACCCTGTGAGCTCATGGCTCCTGATTTGGGTTTTTTGGAGGTGGNGCCTGTGTTGGGAAACATACTTCTCTTTTTCTTTTTTTTTTTTTTTTTTTTTTTTTTTTTTAAGTTCTTAAATATCCGTGTGTGCTCTGGCTCCCAAAGCCGAGACCATACAGGGGGCTTTGTTATCCTGAAACCACAGGTCTTTGCCTTGGCTGCTGCCTTGTAGTCCCTTTTCCTTCCTAACCTCAGCCTTTAAGAGCAGCTGCCACAGCCAGCACAGCTTTCGCTTGTATTTTCATTTTATCCTTGCGTGCGTTGTTGTGTTTAAGGGGGGGAAAAAAAGCCAACACCCACACCCGCAAAAACCCCAGTACCAGTTCAGATGTGTGAATTTACCGGCAGTTGATCTGTGCTTGGCTCCCTGCCCACCACCCTGCAGTAGGCAGAATGCTGCAGGTGGAGAGGAAGCGGATGGGTTTTGAATCCCAGGAGAGGGACTGAGCGGGCAGGGTGGCTGCTTCACCCTGTCGTGCTGGCTGTTGTCCCAGCATGTGGACAAGGCTGAGCGCTGGTTGGTGGCATATGGAAGGAGACAGTCAGTCCGAGTGGTGCTGTTGCTGAGTGGCAGGAGAGACAAGTCCTTGTGCTCCAGCCACCTTCCCCTGTGTGCTAGTGATGTCTCTTTACCCTCTGCCCTTGTCCTTCCAGGCAGGTTTTAACGCTGGTGATGGAAAGCGCTACTTCAACATCCCTGGATCCCGCACTGATGACATCGCTGACGTGGAGATGACGACAAATGTGGGTATCCCCGGGCGCTGGGTGTTCAGAATCGATGATGCCCAGGTGCAAGTGGGGGGCTGCAGCAATACAAGTAAGAGGACAGCAGTTAGGTTTATTTAACTCCCAACCCAACCCCACACTGTTCTCCAGCCCCGTCTTTCCCTGCCTCAACCCCCACCTCTGCGGGGTGGAGGAGACTGCTTGAAGGGCTTGGGGAGGGAGGGGAGGCAGCCACGGAGGGACTGTCCTTGGCACCTGCCGTGGATGGGGATGGCACCCATGGGTGCCCCAGGGCTGGGAAGGGGCTGGGAGAGCAAATGGGGAGGGGAGGAAGACTTTTGAGATGAAAAGAGCCTACGGGGAGTGATGAGGGAGGCTGGGGAGGAGGTGACAGTGCACAGGTGGGACCCTGCTGGCCTGCTGCTGGGCAGGGCATGAGGGGCCGGCACCCTCAGGGGATGCACATGTCCATAAGTCCCAGGAGGCTGGGGTGAGCTATGTGGAGGGCTGCTGGGTGCCAGCCTCCCCCACAGGGCCAGGGCACCAGGGCTGGGCCATGCTTCCCACCCTGGGGGTCCTGACACGTCCCTCACGGAGCTGCTGGCTTCCCATTCCTCATTCCCACTCCTCCCCCAGACGTGTTTTCCCACCCATGATCTGTGTGTCTCGCGTTACCGGTGGGTTTGCTGTACATGGGTTCTCCTGTCCCCCTTTCCCCCTGCCCCGGGTGATAAGCGAGGGCATGTCCATGTCCCCCCAGCTGGCAGGGCTGACCCTGTGCAGCCTCTCTCCCTTGCACAGGAGGAATAAAACTGCCCCGCTGTCCCAGGGGAGCCCATGAGGAGCAGACCCTGCCCCGCTGTGAGGCAGGCAGTGCCTGCGGGCTCCTTGAGCACCCCAGGGAGCCAGGCGGGCATGGGGACAGACCCTGGCGCTGGTGTGGCTGGAAGGTGGCGGGTGAGCCCTGCCAGGGTGGGGGCTGATGGGGGGGACGCTGCCTGTCCCCACAGCTTCTGTCTGCCTGATGCTGCGGCCCTGTCTGAATGGGGGGAAGTGTATTGAGGACTGCATCACGGGAAACCCCTCCTACACCTGCTCCTGCCTGGCCGGCTTTACCGGGAAGAGGTGCCATGTTGGTGAGTGCTGGCCCTGACCTCCAGGTGCTTTGCCATGGGGAGCAGGTCTTGCTCCTGGTTTCACCGCTGTGTGCTGGCAGTCTCTGTCCCTGCCCTGAGCTCTGGCCCCCACCTGGGGCTCTGTTTCAGATGTGGATGAGTGTCTCTCCCACCCGTGTCAGAACGGAGCCACCTGCCTCAACGGTGCTGGCAGCTTCAGCTGCAGGTGCCCGCCAGGCTTCAGAGGTGCCAGCTGTGAGGCCGGTGAGTGCGGGGCTGTCGGCACGGTGGGACTGGCTCTTTATCATGCTTGAAGAGCAGAGAGCCCAGGCTTGGGGGGCGCTGCTGCTCTTGGGGGGAGGGCTCTTCCAGACCAGGGCTCCTGCAGCAGCCACTGGGCTTGAGTGGTTTGTGATGGGTGCTGAGCACTGCCGGCTTGGATTTCAGCTTGGTGCAGGCAAAGGAAACTTTGCTCTGGCTGTGAGCCCTTCCTGCTGCTGGCAGCCTGCTCCACTGAGGGCTTGGCTCAGTGCTGCCACTGGCACCTCTCCCTGCCACCACTCCATTAGTGAAAAAAGCTGGCGGTTAGTGCTTAAACAGAAGTCTCGGAGGCCCTTCTTTCGCAGGTGATGCCCAAGCCCTTCGAAGCCAGTGGGGACACTCTTCGTCCCTGGCAGGGGCTGTGGTGGCTGTTTTCCCCCGCTACTGGTCTCCACCCGCCAGTGCAAGTGCTGCCATAGCGTTTGGCTCCCAGTGAGCCTCCGTGCAGGTGGAGAAGGCAAGCAGGGAGTTGACTTTTGGGGAAGGTGGGGAGGGAGGGAGAAATGCCCGCCACGGCATGCTGGCATCCAAGAGGCACAGAGGGATGAAAGGGCTGAGCTGCCCAAGGAAGGGTTTTGGGAGGAGCTGTGGCTGGGGAAGCCGCAGCTGTCTCCTGCCAGAAGGTGTGTTGGTGGCTCTGAGCTGCGCTCTTTGCTTGGCCCCGGCATCGCCGTGTGTGCAGAGGATGCCAGGTACTGGTCCTGCACCTGGGTTGACACACACCCCTCCCCCCTTTCTTTTTGGTGTCCCACTGCAGAAGAGTTGCCATGTGAGAGCAGGGTGTGCCAGAATGGCGGGAGGTGCCAAGCAGTGAATGGGACAGCGGCGTGCTTGTGCCAGCTGGGGTACACGGGGGTGGACTGCCAAACAGGTGGGTGGCAGGAGCAGGGGGGAGATGGTGACATTTCAAGCCTTGGCAAGCTGTCTTCCCACCCTGCTTCACGCCTGGCCATAGTTTTGGGAGGGGAGCGCTTGGCATTGCCAGTAGCACAGATTTATTTTTCTGGCCGTTGCCTTCCCCCTTCTGAGCATCGTCCAGGATGGGAGGCAGTGGGTGAACCAGCAGTACCTGTGCATGCCCTGACTGCCCCTTCTGGCCTCCCCTTGCAGAGGTGAACGAGTGTGAGTCCAACCCGTGCCTGAATGGTGGGCACTGCGTTGACCTGGTTGATAACTATACCTGTGTGTGCCTGGAGCCCTTCGTGGGACAGCGCTGTGAGACAGGTGCCTGCTTCTGCTTGTGCCCCAGGGTGACCTGTGCCAGGGACTGTGTCCCCCATCCCATGCTCCAGTGGCCACCACAGCCCCTCTCCTAGGGCCAGGCTCTGCTCATCACTTGCTTGCTTTCCTCCCACAGACTCATCTTCCTGTGAGGACCAGAGCTGCCGGAATCGGCAGACGTGCAACTACATCCGTCCTGGCCGTTACATCTGCACCTGCTCCCCGGGTTATTATGGCAACAACTGCCAGTACGGTGAGTGGAGGCACACCTCACCCAGCCCAGCATGGGAGCTGGTTTCAGGGGAGCTGGGCAGAAAGGGGCAGGTGGCTAAAAAGGGGCTGCGTCAGCCGTAGGCACTACC
The DNA here is from genome assembly GCA_013401315.1 of Balaeniceps rex. NCBI lineage: Eukaryota > Metazoa > Chordata > Aves > Pelecaniformes > Balaenicipitidae > Balaeniceps > Balaeniceps rex. Next base: position 23,284 of record VYZW01006322.1, on the reverse strand, counting down.
AAAAGCTGGCGGGCAGTGTGTGCAGAGGTGTCGTGCTGCCAGGAAGGAGCTCCTTCCATCGAGGCTGCTTGGCCATGGTGGGGTATCTGGTGTGAAGCTGGGCTAGGTCAGCTCTGCCCTGGCTCCCCCAGGACAGAGGGTGTTCCAGCCCCAGGCTGGGATGGCTCTGGCTCAGCCTTCCCCTTCCCCGCAGGTGGGCCCCGTGTGCCTGGCGCCTGCCTCTCCCACCCATGCCAGAATGCGGGCAGCTGCCTGGAGACAGAGCAGGGCTATGTCTGCGAATGCCGGGAGGGCTACACGGGGCAGGACTGTCGAGACAGTGAGTATGGGGGGTCTCTCTGGTGGGCTGTCATGTCCCTAGGAGAGCCCTTGCGCTCCTGAGAGGGAGAAGCAGCAGCCCTGGAAAGCCCATTCAGGGCTCCTGGACTGAACAGCAGGTCCTTCCTGCTGAAGGAGGCTGTGCCTGGGGGGGCTTGTGGCTGCCACCTGCCTGAGCTCCCCCCATGAGTGGCATCCAGCAAGGCTGCTTGGCTGTCCCAGCCCCACAAGCAGGAGGGGTCCTGGGAAGCTCCTGTCTCCTCTCTTGCAGAGCTCTCGGAGGGCTGCGAGTGTCGCAATGGGGGCAGTTGTCTGGAGGGGAACGTCACCATCTGCCAGTGCCCGCTTGGGTTTTTTGGTCTCCTTTGTGAATTCGGTAGGCAAAGGCTTCTTGCTCACTGTGTTTGCTCCCTCTCCGGGATGCTTGAGCCAGGCAGGCTGCAGGCAAGCAAGGATGCACTCTGCCCGTGCCTGAGCCTAGCATGGTACCAGGGGCACACACTGAATTTGAGCCTGGAAGTATTGCTCCCTGGTGAGGAGGCAACACTTCCATCTCCATAGCTCCCCCTGAGCTATGCCTCTACTTGCCCCTGGCCCCAGCCTGGCTCCCTTGGGTGGGGAGGGAACCACAGCCTTTGTGCGCTTCAGCTCTGAAGCTCGCTGGTCATCCGGGCTGGCCCTTGCCATTTGCATGGTCTGTGGTGTGGGGTACAGAAGATCTCTCCCATCTCGTCAGACCCTGCAAAGTTAGGAGACCCCTGTTTCTGGCCAGGCAGCCAGCTGGGCATTCTTCAGCCACTGGCTGATGGAGGCCGGCGCTGACCATGTGTTTGCAGAAGTCACCACCACGCCATGCAACATGAACACGCAGTGCCCGGACAGTGGGTACTGCATGGAGTATGGTGGGAGCTACCTCTGCGTCTGCCACACTGACTACAGCACCAATCACAGTAAGTCTTGTCTGTGGGGATGTGGGACCAGCCCTGGGGAGGGACATAGCAATGGGGGCTGGGGGGGGTGAGCAGGGATACTGTCATCAGCTGGAGAGCAGCCCTCACCCCTGGTCGTATGTCCTCAGTGATGTCCTGTGTTTGGCTTTGCAGCAATGCCATCCCCCTGTGACTCGGAGCCCTGCCTGAACGGGGGGTCCTGTGAGGTTCATGAGGACTCGTATGTCTGCGAGTGTCCTCGAGGCTTCCTTGGCAAGCACTGCGAGAAAGGTACCCACATAGAGCTCCCTGCTGGCCCTAGGACGTGGCAAGGGGGTGGGAGAAGAGCTCTGACCCTTGTGGGAGATGAGCAGCTGCTTGCTGAGCGGTAGCTGGAAGTGGGTGCAGGTTATCCCATCCCATTCCCTTCTGCAGGGTGGAGGAAGGATTGTGTGGCTCCTTTCATGGCCCGTGACAGTCACAGCAGCTGATCCAGTTGTTGTGTTTCCTGCGCAATGCCATCAGTGTTGGAGTTTTTTTTACATACCTGAGCTTCTGGCCTCAGGAGCAGCCACCAGTCCTCTGGCATCACATGCCTGTGGCCCCCCGAGGCCCCAGCATGCATCTGCACGGGTGTTGTTTCACAGTGTTGCTGAGCCCAGGGCTGTGAGGCCCAGGTGCGCTCAGCTTTCTTGTAGTGAGGGGTTGGTGGAGTGCTGGCGGAGGCGGTGGCTCTTGGGGTGCTGGCAGTAGTGGGTGACCCCCATTCTCGGCGCTCTCTCTGCAGCCAAGCCACAGCTCTGCAGCACAGGGCCCTGTCGCAACGGGGGCACCTGCAGGGAGGCGGATGGCGAGTACCACTGCACCTGCCCCTACCGCTTCACTGGCAAGCACTGTGAGATCGGTATGGCCCCCCGGCCCCCACCCGGGGAGGAGAGGTGGCAGTCATCCCACTTGGTGCTCAGCTCCTGCCTGCTCTCTGCCCCCAGGTAAGCCAGACCCCTGTGCCTCGGGGCCCTGCCAGAACGGGGGTACCTGCTTCCACTACATCGGCAAGTACAAGTGCGACTGTCCCCCAGGCTACGCTGGCCGGCACTGCGAGATTGGTAGGTGTGAGCAGGGTACACTGGTGCCAGGGGCTGCCTGGGGAGGTGTTGGGGCTGTTGGTGGCAGCAAGCGAGCCTTGCTGCTTGCTTTGAATCCCCTTCCCTGTAATTTGAAGTGCTTCAATTCTTCCTTGCACCCTGCTGGAGGGCAGGGCAGTGCTGCGGATGGGGGAAAGGGGATGGCTCTGGCTTCTGGGCTCTGCCAGCTCTGCAGCGGTCGCTCTTTGCTCCGCTCTTCTAGTGCCCTCCCCATGCTTCCTCAGCCCCTGTGAGAATGGCGCTACCTGCAAGGACCTCGGCAGCAGCTATGCTTGCACGTGCCCTGTGGGCTACATAGGGAAGCACTGCCAGTCTGGTAAGGGCCCTTCGCTGCCCCTGCCAGCCAGGGGCTCACGACACCTCTGCAGGCCCCACTCACTCCCTCCCCTCCTCTCCCCAGAGGTTGACTGCGGCATCCCCAGCGAGGTGAAGCATGCCCAGGCCTCTTTCAACTCCACCAAGGTGGGCTCGCTGGCTGAATACCAGTGTGAGCTGGGCTACACCCTCAGTCAGCACAACCACCCCCGTGTCTGCCGCTTGCCAGGCATCTGGAGCGACCCTCCGGATTGTGATGGTGAGGAGTGTTGGGGAACGGTCGAGCCCTGGGGCACCGTCCCAGTGGACTGTGGTCACGACCATGGCTTGGTGACCCTGGGACATGTATTCCAGTCCTCCCCTGCCCATGTCCACACACAGAGCCCCTGGGACCCCTGACTGGTGCTCATGTCTCTTGCCTTGTCTCTCCTCTGCCCAAATGCATGCAGAGATTGACGAGTGCCAGTCCCAGCCCTGCCTGAACGGCGGCCAGTGCAAGGACCGCATCGCTGAGTTCCTGTGCTTGTGTGAGCCGGGTTACACCGGCCACCACTGCGAGTCAGGTAAGAGGCTGTGCCAGGTATGCTTCAGGGCTGCCGTAAGTGGCTATAGCGAACCCTTCCTTGCCCCCCACCCCCCAGGGAACGACAGTGGGCGTGAACCCCACAGCCAGGAGTGGGGCTGCCTGTGGTTGTCTCCTGCCTGTGTGCTCAGATCAGCCTGTGGCAAGGGCTCCTCTCCCAGAGCCCCTGGCCAGCTGTGGGATGTTGCTGGTGGGGAGATGCTGCTCCCAGTTGGGTGGAGGAGCAGGCAGGGCTGTGGGGGCATGTGTGCTACTTGCGTCCCTGTGCTAATGGATGCTGTGTGGGCGTCTCAATCACTGATGGGTCAATGACTTCTCCTGACACATGTTAAGCCCATGCAGAGAAGTCCCAAATCTCGGGATCTGGGTGGGAAGTGCCCTCCATGGGTCCAAAGCTATTGGCCAAGAGCGGGGGGAAAAAGCAGCTTAAGGTCACACTTTTGGCTGCGCTGTGCTCCTGCTCCCATGTATGCACATGGTTGTGGTTGCGTGTGGGTGGTGGTTGAAGGGGGTGATGGGCAGCGTGGGGGCTGGTGGGACTCTGTGGCAGGTGGCTCTAGCCAGCTCCCTAGGGCCTGGCAGAAGACAGTGGTGGGAGAAGGTGGGATGCCTGCAGGGGGTTAGAGGAGAGGATGTACTGCAGCCACCCTGCTGGACCTCTTGATGCAGCCACACACTGCCAGCTGTCCCCAGGTGTCCTTGTGGGCATGTCCCCATGCCCAGCTCCTGCTGCAGCCCTGAGCAGGGGCAGGTGTTGGGGCAGTGGGCTCCAGGTGGCCCCAGGAGCAGTGCTGTTCCTGGCTGGTGGGCTTGGGGTCGTGAGCAATGTGGGGAGGGTCTGCACCCTGCGGGAGAAGCGCTGCCTCTCCAAGCCCTCCATCCCCTGCCGCTAGCCCTGTCTCTGTGCTGAGCCAGTGCCTCTTGTCCCACCACTCCCTAGATGTCAATGAGTGCCAGTCAGAGCCGTGCAAGAACGGTGGGACCTGCTGGGACCTCCCCGGGTCCTTTGCTTGCTACTGTCCTGAGGGCTTTGTGGGGACCCAGTGCGAGACAGGTAGGGACTCCCCCTTCCTGGGACAGAGGGAGGCTGGACTGTGGGCACTGGGACGTGGCCAGGAGCAGCACTGAGCCAGGTGGCTGGTCACAGTCTTGGGCACCTTGACCCCGAGCCATAACCCTGGGCACTCGCTGCCTGTCACGCCACCTTGCCTGCCTCAGGGGCAGAGCTGAAACTGCTGCAGTGGGGAGGGAGCAAGGAACAAAATGTCCACCAGTGACGGAGCCCCTTTCAAAGGCGTCCACCCCCTGCCAGGGGATGGGGCTGCCACAGCACTTGGGCGGGATGCTGGGTCCCGACCGGCTGTGCCGAGCCCCAGGCTGCGCATCTGTCCTGCAGCCCCCTTGGGGGCTCATCGCTGTCATTTGCCCGCGGGAGCTGGCTGCTGGCATGCTGGGGGCCCCTGCTCACCACTGGCCTCCTCCTGCCTCTAGAAGTGGATGCCTGTGAGTCGGGCCCTTGCCAAAATGGAGGGGAGTGCGAGAACTACAGGGGCTCCTACCTCTGCGTGTGCCCAGAAGGTTTCTTTGGCTACCACTGTGAGACAGGTGAGGTGGGCAGGGTGGTTCGGTGCAGGGCAACTACTTGGCCAGCTGGCACCACTAATGCTGCTGGGCCTGGCTCCTCTCCCACAGCCAGCGACCCGTGCTTCTCCAGCCCCTGTGGGAGCAGAGGCTACTGCCTGCCCGGCAATGGCACCCACAGCTGTACCTGCAAAGTCAGCTACACAGGCAAGAGCTGTGAAAAAGGTAAAGGCCCTCAGCAGCGGCACCAGGACGTGGCGTGGGGCTCGACGCTGGCCTGGCGGTGGCCACTGCCCGCGAGGGGCTCGACGCCATCTGGGACCAGCAGCTCTCCTTGAGGCGGGCAGAGCTGGGGCCTTGCCTCCCCAGGGGGCAGCCTGGGCCCCACCGATGCTGCGGGCGGGTGCTGGCATGCTGAGACGCTGCCACAGGTGCCAGGCTTGGCATGAGGACGCTGGGGAGAGGTTTCCCTGGCCCCCTGCAGCGATGGCAATCCCTCGGATGCCCTCAGGAGGGGAGGCCAAGGCATCCGAGGGAAGCCTCTTGCTGCTGGCACGAGCCTCCCCAGGGCCCCTTGCCCCATCTCACCAGCACCCTACGCCCGGCAGGCGGTGGCAAGCACTTGGCCACCAGTGCTGCCGGCTCACAGCGGCTGGGAGCGCTCCCAGCACCCTGGCTCCTCCTGTGCCTGCTGGGGCAGTAGCAGCTGGTCCCTGCAGGGCCCCTGCCAGGTGTGCTGAGGGAGAGAGCAAGGGCCCCGTCCTCCATTGCTGTTGCTCTGCCTCTTGCTGCCGGGGTCTGTTCTCTAAAGATTCATGGCATTACCTCTCCCCTTTGCTTTTGCCCACACCCTGAAGAATTGCTGCCACCAACCTCATTAAAGGTGGAAAGGGTGGAGGACACTGGTGTGTTGATTTCTTGGCACCCACCTGAGGACGCAGCCGCCAGGCAACTCATTGACGGCTACGCCGTGACGTACGTATCCCTCGACGGCTCTTACCGCAGGACAGATTTTGTGGACCGAAGTCGTTCTGCCCACCAATTGCGGGCACTAGCCTCCGGCAGAGCCTACAATATTTCTGTCTTTTCAGTCAAACGCAACGTGAACAACAAGAATGATATCAGCAGGCCCGTCATGCTCACCACACGCACTAGTGAGTAGCATCCTCGGGGGATTGCGGTCGTGAGCATGTGCAGCCCCCACAGGCGCCAGCGCTTGTGCTGCCTCCTCCCCACCACCAGCTGCAGCCCAGGCCTGTGCCGAACCCCGGCAGGTTTGGTGGTGCAGATCCTAAAATCCAGATGGGGGCCTTTGGAAAGTGCTCAGCAAAGAGAATTGCTGTTCTCTCTGCCCTGAGTAAAAGGAGACCGAACCCACCGTGGCTCACTGGGCCCTTGCCTAGGGGTTGGTAAGGGAGCCGGCAACAAGGACCTCATCCTGTTCATCAGGGCCAGGCTGTGCCTGCCACACCGGTTACCCCTTGTCACTGGGCCCAGGGTCGTGCAGGTCCCCAGTGCTGCTTGGCTGAGCTGGAGAAGCCCCTGTGCCAGCCGGGCAGTGGGGCTGGGCAGTCTCTGCTGACAATGAGCCCTGTGGGCGCGTTGCCCTGCCGGGCTCAGCATGGTGACATGCCAGAGAGGGCAGAGGCTGGCAGGGACCTCCGCTCTGCGGGTGGAGGGAAGGGGGCACAGTGATGCCTCTGTGGGGGCATGGGCAGGTGGAGCAGATGTGGTCCTGCTTTATAGGGCAGGCGGATGTAGAAATCAAGTGCAAACTGAGGATGGAGGGGATTAGACCTAGAAAAGCTGCCCTCTAACGAGAGGGGGATGGTGGTGAGAAAGCCCATGGGCTGCATCGCCTCCCAGCAGGCTGAGACTGACTGAAGCCCAAGGGAGGAGAAGGCAGGCGTGGCACTGGGCACAGCAGAGGTCTGCACCCCTGGCTGCAGCATCTCGGGCGGCCCGAAAGCCAGGGCCAGATGCCAGGGGCAGCGAGAACCAGCCTCAGGACAGCTGCCTGGGGAGTGCAGTAGGCTTACAGCCAGGCCCAGGCACCATGGCCCTTTTGGAGCTGGGGCGGGGGGGGGGCTGGGGCCAGAGGAGGACAGCCCCAGGGGTGCCGCGGATGGCACGAGGCCTGGCAGGCAGGCAGATAGATGTGCCTCCCACCTGCCCGCACTCCCACCTGCCTGCAGGTGGTGAGGATGGGAGAGTGTGAGTCCAGCAGGGCAGGCAGCACTGAGCTGCTCCCACTGGGGAAGCCAATCCAGAGGGGCAGGCAGGAGGCAGGCCCTTGCAGGGGCATGGAGAAGGGACGGGGCGACCTGTGATGACCAGCAGCTGACCACAGCCCTCTCTGCTTGCTCTGGCCAGGACCACGTCCGGTGGAAGGCTTTGAGATCATGAACGTGACGGCCAGTGCCATCATGGTGCAATGGGCTCTCCACCGGCTCAAGCACTCCACCGTCAGTAGGGTGCGTGTCTCCATCCGCCAGCCGGGGGACCTGGCAGACCGCACTGTGGAGCTGAACAGCAGTGTGGCCAAGTACACCTTCCTGTGAGTGGGGCAGCAGGCGGGCACTGGGCCAGCTGGCCCTCCCAGGCCACCCACCTTACCGCTTCCCATCTTGCCTCCATCCTCCAGAGATCTGCAGCCAGGAGAGAGGTACATTGTCCACGTCACGACGCTGAGTGGCCTGGGGACGGAAGACCACCCCTCAGAGAGTTTGGCCACAGCCCCCTTCCACGTGTGGACGAGTGAGTGGGGTTGTCTTTACCACCCCCTGGCACTGCAGGGGCCCTGGGTCTTGGCAGGCACAGGGCAGCCATGGCTCATGGCCAGCAGGAAAGCTGCAGGGAGGGGAAGGTGCAAAAGCTGTCAGCCTGTCTGGCCAGCATGGTGGGTAGAAGGTGTGCCAGCAGCCCTCAGGAAGGGCAGGCAAGGCACTGGCTTATCCCTCCCTTGCCAGACGTTGTTTGATGCTCAAGACCAGCACAAGCTCAGCCCCATGCAGAGCCCACACAGGCCTGATTCATCCCCTGCTGTATGGCAGCTGGAGGGTGAGGGCCAGACCCAGGTGCCAGGGTGCAGTGAGGCTCTGCCCTCCTTGCCAGGGACCCAGCACTGAGCATCCTCTCCCAGCGCACTGTATAGCTGGAGCTGAGCTGAGGGCTGGCCAAGGCATGGCCAGGCAAGCTGGGGCCCTGGCATGCTTATTAGGTGGCATGTGAGCAAGTAGGGCAGTTGCCATTCAAGGGCATCAGCACTGACCACTTTTCTCCCTACCTCTTGCCTGCCCCAGGGCCTCTCCCTCCCAAAAACCTCACTGCCTCCCGTGTCACCACCACCTCCGTGTCCATGGCATGGGAACAGCCACCTGCCGGTGCTGTGGAGGGGTACATCATCAATATCACCACCACTCAGAGCGTGAAGAGCCGCTACGTGCCCAATGGGAAGCTCGTGGCCTACACGGTGCGGGATCTGCTCCCCGGGCAGCGGTACCGCCTGTCCGTGACAGCTGTGCAGAACACAGAGCAAGGCCAAGTGCACAGTGAGCCCATCCACCTCTACGTCACCACCTGTGAGTGCCTGGCTCACCAGGGCTGGGGTGCTGCCTGTTTGCTGCAGCACGAGGGAGGAGATGCACTAATGGGGAAGCAGGGCAGGGGATGGGAAACCAGTTGACCAACAGAGTAATGAGCCCATGGGGACTTGCTGCCCCAGAACTGGGTGCCCACAGCAGGCTGTGGGGACAGGACACAGGTCACTTGGAAAGGGAGGTGGGGGTTGCAGGGTGCTGCCTCCATTAGCAGAGGGCAGATGCAGAGTTACAGCTCAGTGATGCTTCATGGGAATCGGTGCTTGCAGCCCAGCCATGTGGAGAGTGTGCACATGTCCCCAGACAGCCCTAAATGGCAGCCTGGGGGCAAGGGGCCTGGCTGGGAGTTGGGTTGCTGTGCTGACTCGTGGCTTGCCTTCCGCTAAGCCTAACCCTTTGGTCTGCAGTGCAGAGGGATGGAGCTCCGGAGAGACGGTGGAGCCAAGCTGGACACTCCCGGGTCCTGCGCAACAGGCTGCCCCCAGCTTTCCTGCCTGAACTCCGCTTGCTAGCGGATCACAACACAGCTGAGGAGCCCTCGCCAGCCCCCAGGTAGGCACTGCCCCAGCACTCCTGGCTCTTCCGCCAGTGCTCGGCCCAAGCATCAGGCTGAGCACAGCCCTTTTCCCAGCTCCTGTGTCTGGAGGCGCACAGGGTCAAGCCATGCTCCTGCTAGGTTGTGCCTCTTGCCCACCCACTGGGGTCCTGAGCCAGGCAGGCCCTTTTCCTGTGAGCAGGTTCCCCACACTGCCTGCAGCTGAGCCCATGGGACTTGCACTGAGCCTGATGTTGCCAGCGAGTACTTTATCCAGCTGTCTCCAGCCCTAACACATGGGGCAGCTGTGGCTTGGGGTGCCCTGTACCCTTATGGCTCTCCTGTCCCAGGTTCACCGAGCTGGTGGATGGCAGAGGGAGGATCAGCGCCAGGTTCGGCACTGCGCTAAGCAAATCCATCAGTGTGAAGACACGTAAGTGCCCTGCTGCTTTTCTGCCACCTCCTGTCACCCAGTGCCATCTCCTATGCCTCCCCCCAGGACAGGATGGCAGCTGGGCAGGCTGCTGTAGGGCTGGGGGAGACACAGGGGAGGGCAGGACCCTCTCACCTCTTCCTGGGCAGACAAACATCTGCCCTGCTTGCTAGACCCCTGCCTAGGGAGAGGGGTGATACATGGCTGGTCAGGGAGCACAGAGAGGGACCCTCAGTGATGGGAGGTGATGCTGGCTACAGTACAGGCTGGCCTTCTACCCTGCCAGCAGCAGTGGGAGCACAGGTGGCGACCTCATGGCCCTCCAGCACAGCCCCTGCCTGCCTAGCAGCCTGAACCCCCACCGCCAAGCACAGCCTTGCACTCAAGGAGGGCGCCTGGGCAAGAAGCCCCTTGCTAGCCCAGGACAGGCCCCCTGTCTGGCATCCCTAGAACACCAGGAATACAAGTGCTAGCCTGAAATATCCTACCAGGCCTGGGAACCCCATGCCATGGGGTGGGGAAGGGGCCTGGCACACTTGACAGCAGCCCTGGGCTCGCTGCATGTCTCAGCTCTGCCCCTGCCTCCCCAGGGCTCTGTGTCCCACAGCCCTCCAGGAAGGACAAGGCAGTCACCATAATTCTAGGGGTGCCAGCTGGGATGGGTGCACCCGTTGCCTCAGGCCTGACCAGCTCCCTGATGCTACGGGCAGGCTGGATCCCACCAAAGGGCCTGCCTTTGGGTCTGGCCCCAGCTGGAGGTGACATTTGACCCTCTCGTTGCCCAGAGCTGGAGGCGCCAGTGAAGCTGGAGAACGTGGAGGTGTCTAGCCAGGGCAGTGTGGCACTGCAGCTGCATGAGGCAAAGAGCAAGAGTAAGTCTGGGGGGGAGACACACAAGCAGCAGGGACCCAGCCCAGGCCCCACAGGCATGCAAGGTGCTCAACACCAGCCTGATCTTCTTGTTGCTGCTCTGCCGGGAGGCACACAAGGGGCATGGTGTGGGCCCCTGCCAGCTGCCCCATGTCTGCTCGCAGCTCTCTCCTGCCCTGCACATGTCGTTATCTGGGCACCGCAGGACCGGGGGCTCCGCTTCTCCTGGCGGGCCAGCTCTGTTGAGCCCAGCCCTCCAGGACAGCAGAGGGGAAGCCAGGGGGGCCTTGCTGGCCCCCTGCCACGGGGCACAGGCAGACAGTGCCAGAGACGGGCTTGTTGATAGTTCCCCTCTCCTGTTCCCCAAGCAGTCTGCAAGAAGGTGCCACACTCGTGTACAAGGCTGTACTCGGAAACCAAGTCATTCCCTGTGTGGGAAGGAGGCATCTGCCACTACCTGTGAGTACTGCCTGTGGGTTCTGCTCCCCCCTTCCCCTTGTGCTCAGAGCCGGGGATGTCTCCCTGCAGCTTGGCTCCAGGGAAGGGAGAGTGAGCACGAGGCCGTCTCAGACCTGGGCTGGCAGCTGCCAGGTGGCTGCAGCTGCCCCCTCCCCAGCACAGACTGAGCAGCCTTGTCTGCCCTCGAGCCCCTGGGGCTACCCTGCCAGCTGCGTTTCAGGGCAGGGTGTTGCTGAAATGACAGCCCTGTAGCGGTGTGACCCACCTACATGGCAGCGAGGTTGGATTTGGTGTGCGTGACCCCCCCAAGCACCAGTGGATCCCCCTGCCCACTGCCTGTCAGCCCAGTTCCTAGCTGCCTCTCCATCTGCAAGCAGAGGACTGGGACCAGCCCTGCTGCAATGCCAGGGCATGGGGGCCTCTGGTCTGACCCCTGCCTCCCCCAGCCTTCCTGCGATGGAGGTGCAAGGGCCTGGCTGTGTGGGATCACCCCTCAGCCATAGCAGGCTCAGCCCCATTTCTACCAAGGCTGGCTACAGCCTGGAAGGAAACACGGGAGACGCCTAGACTCCCCCCTCACACTTATAAAAGCAGATGTCTCCCTGTTATTCCCTACAACTTGTCCCTCTGCTGTGTGTGCAGGTACAGGAGAGTCTACAAGGTACACCAGGACGTCTGCTACAAGGAGAGCTGTGAGAGCACTGGTTCAGAGAAGACAACCAGCAGGTACAGCTGGCAGCAGCACACTGAGCGCACCGGCCTTCCTGTGGCCTGGGAGAGGAGGATGCAGCCAGCTGGTGTCACCCAGCATGTGCAGGGGTGCCCTGGCTGGGGGTGGGCTGGAAGAGGGGTGCAGAACAGAGTGCAAGGAGTGCACGACTGAGACTCAGACACCAGCTCTGCGTGCCTTCTCTGCGAGCAGTGGCCAAGGGGCTGTGGGGCTGACGGCACTCTCCTCCCTTCTCTTTCAGAAAAACAAGCAACAGTCGCACACTGAAGAAGCCATAGAGTAAGTACCAGCTCCAGGCCCTCAGCCACGGGCAGGGGCAGCTCCTGCCTGTGGCTGCCTGCACCCCCACACAGGGAGTTGGGGAGGAGAAGGGTGGAGGCCACACTGCATCCCAGGCTCAAGTTGCCATGTTGAGGGGTGCAAGGGCTCTCCAGCTGCTGCGCTGGTTGGGCTTGGGCACATGGCTGAGGGCTCCTGGTTGTGGCTGGGGTGGAGGAGCAGAAGGCAATGCAGCCCCATGAACAAGAGACTTCTGCACAGAAAGGGCCTGGGAGCTGCCTGCCCATGTAAGGCAAAGGCTGGAGCCCTGGAGGAGGCAGGTCCCCTTCTCCCAGCCTGAGATGGGTGCACAGGGTGGGAAGACGCAGCTGCAGAGCTTTTAGGGGATTGTGCATACCAGCTTATTCTCCTCCTCTTCCTTCACAGGGTTCAAAGCAGTAGAAGCTTCGTCTTTCCACATCTAAGGGCTTTTGAAACACCAGGAAGATCAGATCTGCTCACTGGGTTGAACACAGCGGGAGAACCTTCCTGCCTGGTGTCAGCCTCTCCTTCCCCTCCAGCTCGTTAGGGACATGCAGCCAGATCGGTACACCAAGCCGCACTCCCTTCCCTCTGCCGGATCAGTACTGCCTTTGCTCTGGCTTGCCTTACTCTGGCCACCTCTGCCTGCAAGGAGCTGAGCGCTAGTGTACTGCAGCAGCAGCTGTCTGGCTGCCCCCAAGGGGACCAGCCCCCCCCAGCCTGCTCTGCATGAGCCACAGGCTCCCAGCTCTGCTCAGGCATCGACAGGGCTGAGCCCAGCTCCCTGTCAACAGCATCTGCCTGCAACAACCTGTTTTCGTAATCTAAGGTTATAAATTACCTATACCCCCTAAATAAAACAGTTTAATGCAGATCAAAAAGCCTTAGCTTTCACCTGAAATGTGGCCCACACAAATCTGGTTGGAGGAGATCTTCCCTATGTAGGCAAGTTAGAAATGGTGAGCAGCTCTCCTGAGCAGCGGGGCAAACATGGGCACTGGAGGCATGTCCCTGTCCCCTCTGCTCTAGTAGGGGAAACTGAGGCAGCTTCTACTGCCTGCCTCTTTTCTTTGCTTTGTAAACAATCCCTGGTTTTAACCAAATTTCCAGCTCAGAAAGCAACAGACCACCTAGAAAGAATTGTAGAAATGATGTTTGTCAGCTGAGGTGTAACACCATACTTATTCTGGTGCTGATCACCTCCAAGTGCAGGGCACAGTCTGGGCTTGGTAATGAAGCAAGCTCCACATGTTTGCAGTGTTTCTTTTACCCATGGCACCAACTGGTGCTGCGATGCCACTGCTGTGTTGTTCGTGGAGGAGAGGACCAGCGTGCAAGGCCCTGCAACAGCCACCCCACTGGCTGTGGTAGGGCAGGCAATGAAAAAGTGTAGCTTAGAAACGTTCCTAGTTTTTGTGAGTTTGTATGACAACACTAGTTAAACATAGATTTGTGTATTACCATACACAGTGTGTATTATAAATTAACACATACCAGAGATATATCATAGTTATGGTATAGAGCGTTATTTCCCAAGCAGCATGGGGGGCATCCTGGCGGGGCAGCCCTCCCCTCCTGCAAGCATTGCAGGGCGCTTTGTTGTTCAGCCACGTTTGTCAAGCTGCAGCCCAGAAGATGCTCTCGGAGCAGAACAGGCCCAGGAGTTTCAGTGCTCCTGGCACCACTTTCTCCCTCCAGGGAGCAGCGTAAGAGTGCTTGGAACAGAGGAGTGCCTGCCGAGGCATCTGACAGTATCCTGGGAGTGGCAGGGAGAATACAAAGCCATGACCAGGTGGCTAGCGTGATGCTTCCCTCCTGCACTGACTCTAGCTCTGCTCCCAGAGGAGAATCTGAGTCGGAGATGGACATGCCTCCTTTTCCTCTAATGCTGCCTGATCCTGTTCCAGCCTCCCTGCTGCAAGGTGAGCACAGAAGTCCTGGCTCTCCCAGGCATGAGAAGAAGCCAGCTCTTGCCTAGAAGAGCAGGGCAAGGGGAAAGCCAGAACACCCTCTGCTGTCCACAGGGGACAGGAGCTTTTGGGGCCGTGGTCAGAAAGCGTTTGCACCCCTGCCTTGTCAGCCAATGCAGGCTGCGAAGGTGGAGGCAGCCCAGCCATGGGACAATCCTGTTTCGGTGGAGGCAGCCCAGCCATGGGACAGTCCTGTTTCAGTGCAGCCCCGGGGCTCAGCCAGCACTGCTACAGGGCCTGTCCCTGCAGCAAGGGGAAGTGTGGCCCCACTGTGAGCCGGCACAGCAGCCTGCTACCTCCTACCCCACAGCCAGCAGGTTTTAACCTAGCCTTGGAAATAAATTAGTTATTTTGGTTTGATTTCTTTTTTTTTTTTTAAATAAAAACACTTTATGGAAACTAGATATTTTTCAAAGTAGTTGGTCAATGAGGAGGAAAAAGGGTTATTGCTGTATTCTGATATATGGGATTTATTGCTGCCCCTCAGTAGGGCCCTGCACATGGAGCCCTGCAGCCAGCAAGACAGCAGGTCCTACAGCCACCACGGCTTGTGCCTGTGGGGGGTGGGGGCTCAGAGCACCTATGAGTGCAGTAGGGCCAGGGACTGTGCCAGCATGGGAGAGCTTGGGCACCTTGGAGCCTCACCTCTTCATTCCTGAGCTGGTGTACTTCCTTCACTGTCCAAGTCTTCATCTTCCTCTGTGTATAGTGCATCCCTGTCCTCCTCCTCTCGAGCCAGCAGCTTCTTAAAGACCTCATACTCCTCTGGGGTGGAGCAGGCCAGGCTGGTCAGGAAGTCCTTCTCTGGGAGCTGAAGGATGTTCTTCAGTTTTGGGTTACTGGTTTGGGTCTGGCCTTTGTGTGGGATCTGGTAGAGCCCCCGGCGCTCCAGGAAGATGTGCCGGTTCCTGAGCTCGGCAAAGGGCATTCGGAAAAGACGGGTCTTCACCATCTCCTTCTGCTGGACCCTCATCCTGAAGTATGCGTACTGCAGGCAGGACAGGGTGTTTCACGCATAGCGCCGGCCCCGCACTGCGCTCCCGGCCCTGGGGCCGGTACCTGCACCGCAGGAGACGCGCCCCCCGCCGTGGTCGGCCCCCGCGGCGGGCAGCCCGGGCCCCTCACCTGGAAATGGTGGTGGAGGTGGCGCGGCTCCTCCAGCAGCACGGCGGGGCAGGTCGCCAGCACCTCCCTCAGCTGCTCCGCCGTGAAAAGACACTGCTCCCGCAGCAGCCGCACGGCCGCGGCCATCCTCCTCCGGGGCAAGGTGAAGAGCTGGGGGCAGCGGCTCACCGCCCGCTGCAGCTGACCTGCGGGCACCGGGGTGAGCGGGGCGGGAGGTGCCGCCCCACCCCCCACCC
>VYZW01006308.1:0-11029 GCA_013401315.1 Balaeniceps rex | reverse complement strand
TGGCCCGGCGGAGCGCGCTCTCCATCCGGATCGTGGAGGGCAGGAACCTGCCCGCCAAGGACATGTGAGTGCCCCCGGGAGGGCTTTGGGGGGGACATCCCCGGGAGGGAGCCCCCCTCCCCCAGGAGCGCTGTGGGGTGTCCCCCAGCAGGTCCCTGTGCTTTGGGAACACCCCCCCAGGGTGGCTCTGGGGTGTCCCTCCTGCTTTGGAGGCTCACCCAGAACGGCTTGGGGTCGCCTCAGGCAGTGCCTGTGCTTTGGATGTTCCCCCCAGGGTGACTTTGGGGTCCCCTTGCATTGGGGGTTCCCCCAGGATGGCTTTAGGGTGTCCCCCCAGCAGTGCCTGTGCTTTGGGGGTTCTCCCCCGGGTGGCTTTGGGATCCCCCTTGCTTTGGGGTTCCCCTCAGGATGGCTTTGGGGGCCCCCTCAGGAGTGCTTTGATGTCCCCCCTGCTTGGTGACACCCCCTGGGGTGGCTTTGAGGTGCTCCCAGGAGCACCCAGTGTTGTGGGGTGCCCCCACTTTGTGGGGCTCCCCCTGTGCTGCCATGGGGCAGGGCTGCCCCCACCATGCCCCCTCCACCTGCAGCTGGCCCTGGAGCTGGGTCCTTTGCAGGGACCCCCAGACATGCAGCAGGACCCCCGGTACAGCCGTCCCCCAAAGGGAGCAGGGAGGAGCCCCGGTGCTCCGGCCCCTGTCCCCGCTGCTTTCCCAGCCCCAGCTCAAGCCCTCCTGGCTGCGGTCCAGGGGGCTCTGAAGTGGTCCCTTGGGTCGGGCTTTCCCCCCTTGGCAGCCCCGCAAGGGCTGCCCACATGTCCCGGCGTAATCCTCATCGCCCTGGTCCTTACGGGGTGGGATGTGGGGACAGTGTTGGGGTGGGATGGGGGGACGGCACTGGGGCAACCCCCAGCCACGGAGGCAGCGGAAGGCTCTTGAGGAGCGCTCGGCAGCTGGGCAGGGTCAGGGCTGCTGGAAAACCAGCAAAAATCTCTGCAGCCGTCATGGAAAAAGAGGATAAACACAGAAAGAAACATGACTTTTTTTTTTTTCTTTTTTCTTTTTTTAAATCCCGTGTGTCACGGCCTGATTTTTAAATCCCTTGGCATAACTCCCTGCGGGGAGCTTGAACCAGCGCGAGGAGGCTCTGGTTTTTAGGAGAGCGTGTTGCAGAAAGCTGTTGTGCGATAACGCCTTGAGTGGGGCTTTCCGGACCGGTGGCTTTGGGACGCGGCTTTGGGGAGGGAGCGCAGCCGCTGGGGAGGGAAACCTGCGTGCCGGATCCAGCGCGCTCACCTGCCGCCGCCTGACCTTGGCTGTGTCTGGCCCCCGTCCCCTTCCCCTGCGGACGGGGGCTGATGAGATCCGGTTCCTCTGCTCTGCCCTGGCACAGCCTTTGGGATCGCTGCCGGTTTCCCCAGGGGAAATCCACCTGCGGGGTGTCAGCGCCGGCCCCAGGCGTGTTTGCAGGTCAGACCCTGCTTGCAAGCACCCCTGGGTGATGGGGCACCCCCAACCCCCCGTGGGGCTCCCCAGCTCCTGCAGGATGCAGCACAGGGAGTCACAGGAGCAGGATTTGGCCGATGTTTCTGTGGTTTGTGACACCCTCCCGGTGCCACCCTGCTCCAAGGAGCCATGCCAGCGGCAGCCCCCTCCTCTCCCCTGGCAGCAGCAGTGTGATTTCCCCGGGGTTTAGCCCAGGCCACCGCTGTGCCCGTGGGTCTCCCACCTCCTCCGGGTGCAGAAGAGCCGCTGTTTGGTTTTGCCTTCCAAGCAAGCGCTCGCCCAGCGCAGGCTTGGCACTGTGCAGCCATGAGAGCATGAAACTGCCCATAAAGAGGCAGGAAACCCGCTCCTGCTTTCGCCCTCCCGCACGTCACTGCCTAACGCCGGGGCCGGGACCGGGGCAGGAGAGAAGAGCTGCAGCAGCTCCGGCTCGGCCCCGGGTGGGCTCTGCCCCCGACCCCTCCCTGGGATGCAGTGGGAACATGAGCCCCTTCCCAGCTGAGCGCTGCAAAATCCTCCCCTGCATCTTCATTGCAGGAAAGCAAGGAAAATGATCTGCTTTATTTTATTTTATTGCCCCCCAACCCTCCAGGGGCTGGGCAAAGCAGTGCCGCTGTCTACACCAGTGAATTATTAATTGCGAAGCTCAGTGCCTCGGGCCCCAGTGCTGCCTGCCGGGACGGATGGCTGTGGGGAGCACGCATGTTTATTTCCTCCCCCCCTAATTTATACTGTGCTATCAATCTTTAAAGATTCAGTCTTCATTTCCTCTTTTCAAAGCCCAACCTTCCCCTTTCCTCGCTCCTTCCCCTGCACCAAACCCCCAGCCTCGCCTGCCTGTGGCCTCCTGTGCTGGCGTGGAGGGGCCGGCGTGGGTGGCCGGAGCAAGCCGCGCTCCGCGTAGGCATCAGCAGGATGCCCGGTGCCCGCCGGGAGCCTGCAAGCCGTATAAATCTCTTCCCCTGCCACCTCCCGGGCACTGGTTAGTGACCCTGGCGATGCCGTGCAGATGATGTCATCCGGCGCGGTGCTGGGTTCCCCGCCTGCCTTTGCAGTGGGGATTTGTCCCCCGCTGATGCAGATCGCAGGCTCCCCGGCAGCTTGGGCACCTCTGCAGCCCGTGGAGGATGGGTTTTGGCCGCCCTGTGTTTTAATCCCCAGAGCACGCGATGCCCCAGTACTGCGAGGGTGGCTTCGTGGCACCGTGCATCCCAGGGGACGTGGAGCAGCCCACGTGCTCGAAACATCCCCGTGTTGGGGACAAGGTTTTCCTGCTGCTGGCATCGAGGCGGCTCGATCTGAAGCCTGCCCCGCGTTGCTGGGCACGGCTCAGGTGGGCAGATGTTCCCTTTCTGCCTGCGTGCTCCCTGCCTGCTTGATCGTCTGCATGAAGGCAGAGATGTGAGCGGCAGGCTCTGGTTCATGACGCTTCACCCACCGCTCTCATTAAAGCCCTCTCTGGAAGGTGAGCAGGCAGAAAGCTGCTCTTAGCCACCTGCCTGCGCTGCCAGCACCGCGTGTGGCCCAAAATGATCGGGGTGCCTTGGGATGGGGGTGCCAGCACGGTGCCTGGAAGGCACAGCCCAGAGAAACCCCCCGCAGCCGTGTTTTGCAGGGCAGGGAGCACCCCAAACCCTTTTAACCCCCCCAGCAGCTGGTGCTCAGCTCCCTGGTTTTGGGATGGGGAAATTGCTCCATGCTCGGGGTCCCCAGACCCCCACCCATGCTCTCCCCCCTTCTCTGGGACACTCGGGGCTGGCTGATGGACGCTGCCAGGACCGGCGTTAATGAGTAACCGTGCTCGGAGCGGGCTGCTCAGAGCTGGCTGCCTGCGGGACGGGAGCCACAACCTTTCCACCCTCTTGGCCAGCGCCCGGGTCCTGCTGGCTCCTCTGCTGCTGGCCAGAGCCCCCACCCCTGCCTGCACCCGAGTCACCTTGTTTCTGATGAACTGGGGCAATAAGCTGTAAAATGGTGATATTTTTTTGGCAGCAGTGCATGGGAGCGATGACTCAGGTCGTCCCCAGGGAGGAAGCAGGGTCGGAGCATCGTGGCGGCTGCCAACAGCCCGTGGCCACTGTGGCACGCGCTGCCCGCCCTTCGCACCCTCTGCATCGCTGGAGGTGTCCCCAGGGATGTCCCCATCCTTGTGGAGGTGTCAGGGCTCTGGTTGCGCCCTGGGGCTGGGGCAGGCTGCTGTGGCCCTGCTCCCAGTGCGTGCAACAGGGCTGCGGGTGCCTGGAGCCATTTCGGGGAAAGGGTGGGTTTTGTTTGTTCCTTGCCTTCCTCTCTGGAAGAGGAAAGCCACTTTCAGCTGCCAGCGGGATGCGGTGGCCGGACACAGTCAGGGATGTGTTTCCCCGGGCTGGGTGCGAAGCTGGGGTCACCGTGTGCCTGCAGCCGTGGCCAAATCCACCCACCACAGCTGCTGGCTTGTGGGGGTGCCTTTGTACCCCCCACAGCTGCCCCCCAGCATCCCATAGCCCTGGGGTGTGCCTACAAGGGGCACCTGCAAGGTCCCCCCTCTGTGGGGGGGTTTGCCAGGGCTGAAGGCTTTGGTCACCCATGACCATGAGAGCCCCGTGGGGTTGGGGCGGGGGGCCGGCGGGGCGGTCGGCAGCGCTGACGGGGCCGTGCCGTGTCCTTCCAGCACGGGGAGCAGCGACCCGTACTGCATCGTGAAGATCGACGATGAGGCCATCATCAGGTGAGTGGCTCCATGTCCCTGGCTGGTCCCCAAACCTGCCGGCACGCCCAGCTCCTGGCGGGTTCCTCCATCTACCCTGCTGAGGCACAATATTATTATTATTATTATTATTATTATTATTATTATTCCCTACTTTGGGCTGAGCCACTCCTCCAGACCCAGGCTGCAGTGTCTAACAGCTCATGGCCACCCCCGACCCTGTAAGCCACCCCCCATGTCTTGCCAGCCCAGAGCCACAGGACAGGACAGGGACAGGGACCCATCCCCTGCCCCAGCTGAGGGTTCAAAACTCTGGGTGCTGCCCCCAGCCATGCGTCACCGAAAGCTGGGAAACTCAGAGGGCTGGGGACCCCCGTCGCCCCCGTCACTGGTGCCGTCTGCCCCGCAGGACTGCCACAGTGTGGAAGACGCTGTCCCCGTTCTGGGGAGAGGAATACGAGGTGCACCTCCAGCCCACCTTTCACAGCGTCTCCATCTACGTCATGGATGAGGATGCGCTAAGGTACAGGCAGGTCGGCTGCGGGGCAGTGGGGGCTTGGCGTGGGGACTCGGAGGTTGGTGGCTTTGGCTGCTTGCATGCTCAACCCCACTGTAGACACCAGAGAATCCACACCTGGCTGTGCTGGCTTGGGCTTTGGGACACAAACGCGTGAAGTTATTTCCCGAGGTTATTTTCCAGCTGGCAGCAAAGGGTGGCTGATGTGCTCCATGGGGACAGACACACCGCGGTGGTCCCAGCCCAGGACACCCGGGTGCCTTTTTCCCCCCCGAAACGCATGGCAGGGGCTGTCCTGCTGGGGGCCCGGCGGAGCGGGCGGGCTCTGATCCCAGGCTGCGTCCTGCTCCCGGCTTTTGTTTTCCAGCCGTGATGATGTTATCGGGAAGGTCTGCATCACCCGGGACATGCTGGCGGAGCACCCCAAGGGTAGGGGGACGAGTGGCCGGGAGCGTCCCAGCAGGGACCCGTCTCCCACCCCCACGACGAGCCGGTCCCCCAGCGACCCCCCGCATGAGGGTGCCCCCTTTTCCCACAGGCTACAGCGGCTGGGTGAGCCTCAGCGAGGTGGACCCGGACGAGGAGGTGCAGGGGGAGATCCACCTGGAAGTGGGGGTCCTGGGGAGCCAGGGTGGCCGTCGGCTGCGCTGCACCGTGCTGGAGGCCAGGTGAGGAGGGGACACGGGGGTGGCAGGGGGCTGCGCGTGTAACCGGGATGCATCCGGTGAGTCCTGGCTGCTCCGTGACTCAGTTTCCCCACTGTTTCAGGGTCTTCTCAGTTATCCTCCCTTGGGTGCAGAGCATCCTTCCCACCACCCAGCAGCTGACGGGGGTCCTGGGGCAGAGTCCACCTTGTCTGCTGGTCTTTTGGGCATGCATCTTGAGATGCTGGGCAACCAAGGAGGGGAGTGGGTGCCCGTGGGTATTTTGGGAGGAAACTGGCAAATTTCCCCTCTTCTCGGCAGGGATTTGGCCAGGAAGGACCGGAACGGCGCCTCCGACCCCTTCGTCCGCTTGCGCTACAACGGGAAGGCGCAGGAGAGCACCGTGAGTACGACTTCAGTTTGTCGTGGTCCCCCAGCCTGCCGGCGGTGCAGGTGAAACCATCCCACTGGGAAGCCGGACCTCGGCCAGGAGCCATCCCTGTCCCCTGGCATCCCCAGCTTGGTGTCCCTGGGGGGGTGTTGGATCCACCTGGCGAGGGGGGATGAGGCCATTGCCTTTGCAGGTGGTGAAGAAATCCTGCTACCCCCGCTGGAACGAGACCTTTGAGTTCGAGCTGGCTGAGCC
Organism: Balaeniceps rex; assembly: GCA_013401315.1. Lineage (NCBI taxonomy): Eukaryota > Metazoa > Chordata > Aves > Pelecaniformes > Balaenicipitidae > Balaeniceps > Balaeniceps rex. The sequence goes on along the minus strand of VYZW01006308.1, from coordinate 5,034 downwards.
CACCGAGGAGAAGCTGTGCGTGGAGGTGTGGGACTGGGACCTCGTCGGCAGGAATGACTTCCTGGGCAAGGTGAGCCCCCAAACCCCGACACCGCTGCCGGGGGGCCTGCCTGGCTGCCCACCCGACCCCCTCCTGCCTTCCCCTCCCAGGTGGTGGTCAGCGTCCAGGGGCTGGAGGCGGCCGGGCAGGAGGAGGGCTGGTTCAGGCTGCAGCCGGACAAGTCCAAGCCGAGGGGGGACGAGTGAGTCTCTGCACGGGGGTGTTGGGGTGTGCCGGGGTGGTCCCGGTGCCCTCAGGGGCATTGGGGAGGGGGTTATTCCTGGGAAGCACCATCCCTTTGGAGGGGCGGCTCCTGGAAATGCCCTTGTCTGGGAGGGTGGGGGCAAGTGCAGGGCAGCCCCACCTGCCTGCCCAGGCTTTCCGGGGCTGTCGGCCACCTCCTGCTTGGTGAAGTACTTCTCCATCCCTCCATCCACCCACCCTGTGCTCCTGCAGGCACCGAGGCAGCCTGGGCTCGCTGCAGCTGCAGGTGAGGCTGCGGGACGAGACGGTGCTGCCCTCCCACTGCTACCAGCCCCTGGTCCAGCTCCTCTGCCAGGAGGTGAAGTCGGGGTGCCAGGTGAGGGGTCCATGCAAAGCCCTGCTGGGGCACCCACCTTCCGCCAGCTCTCTGCTGGGGCTTGCGTCTCCTTTGGGCCATCACGTCGTGGTGCCTCTCCCCACCAGGACGGCCAAGTGCACCTGGTCACCCTTCTGGATGAAACCACCACGGCCGAGTGCCGGCAGGAGGTCGCCATCAACTTGGTCAAACTATTCCTGGGCCAAGGGCTGGTCAAGGAGTTCCTGGACCTGCTCTTCGAGCTGGAGCTGGCCAAGCCCTGTAAGGCTGGCGCAGGGAGCGGAGCCGGAGGCTTCCAACCATCTCCTGGGGCTGTGAAACCTCCGGGACCTTGCGTGGTGATTTTTTTGGAGTGACGGTTGAGGTTCAGCCATCACGCTGTGCTCTGGGTGGGAATGTGTTGGGTTCATCCCGAGCAACTCATGGGCTGAGATTGGTGGAGGGGCGGGTGGTTTGATGTTAGGAAATCCCTGTAACTGCCATGGAAATGGCTGGGGATGGAGGGCACAGCCCCTGTAAATGCCCCCCATGGTTGCAGCCGCCCACTGGGTGACCTGTGGCCATCCCGCAGGCCACAGACCCTCTCCTGTTTTGCAGGCGAGCCCAACACTTTGTTCCGGAGCAACTCCCTGGCCTCAAAGTCAATGGAGTCCTTCCTCAAGGTGTCACACTGCCCGAAACCTGCTCTTCCCAGGTCACCCTGGCTCTGGGCTCTCCCCACTGGGGCCGGTTCCTGGGGGGAGTACTGGGAGGGCTGGGGGGGCTGTGTCTTCCCCTGGGGCCGGGAGGTTGGAGACAATCCCCTGGGTGACTTTGATCGGGGAGTCGGGGGCTGTCGGGTGCCGAACCTGTGGCCGTGCCCCCCATCACCGTTCCCTCTGCGGTCCCTTGGCAGGTGACGGGGATGCCGTACCTGCACGCTGTCCTGGGACCCACCATCACCCGCGTGTTTGAGGAGAAGAAGTACGTGGAGCTGGACCCCAGCAAGGTGGAGATCAAAGATGTCGGGTAAGGAGCACGCAGGGTGGCGGGGCCAGGGGGTCCCCAGCCGTGGGGCTGACAGTGCCGGTGCCCACAGGTGCTCGGGGCTGCACCGGGTGCAGACAGAGGGCGAGGTGATCGAGCAGGGCCGCCAGCACCTCCAGTCCTACCTGGGTGAGCTGCTGGATGCCATCGTCAAGTCAGCCCCGGTGTGTCCCCCCATCATCCGCGCCGCTTTCCGGCAGCTCTTCCGGCGCGTCGGGGAGCGCTTCCCCCAGCACCAGGTTGGGCTGCGGAGGGGGATGGACTGGGGGTCAAATGGGGACGTTCCCGGGGACAGGGTGCGCTGGGTGCAGTCCCCAGCTTTGGTCGATGGGGTGCCCTCTTGGGCACGGGGGCAGCCCCCCAGGGACGGGGTGCAGGGGGACAGCAGGGCCATGCTGCACCCAAACAGCAGCCCTGGTGCTGGAAGCCAGCCCCCATGTCCCTGGTGCGTTGATGTTTGTGGTGCCCGGGGATGTCCTGCGTCGGGACAGACCCTCACACGTCTCCCCCCACCTCGGTCGGCCGCAGCACGCCAAGTTCGTGGCCGTCACCAGCTTCCTCTGCCTCCGCTTCTTCTCGCCGGCCATCATGACCCCCAAGCTCTTCCACTTGCGGGAGATGCACGCCGACGCACGCACCAGCCGCACGCTGCTGCTCCTGGCCAAGGTGGGACGGGGGGGACACAGGGAGGGTGGCCGTTCACCCAGGTGGGGTTTTTGGGGTGCCTGGCTGTTTCCCGTTGGGGAGGGCTGGGTCCGCTGCCAGTGACGACGCCGTCCCTGCGGGTCTCCAGGCCGTCCAGATGGTGGGCAACATGGAGCCGGCAGCCGGGCGGGCCAAGGAGGCCTGGCTGGCCCCGCTGCTGCCCGCCCTGCAGCAGGGCATCGCCCAGATGAAGGACTTCATTGCCCGGCTGGTGGGGACGGAGGAGGAGGAAGGTGAGGGGCGGCCGCCGGGCCCCCCCACCACGGTGGTGAAGGAGGGGCTGCTCTTTGTCCACAAGACGCGGGGCCAGGGGCCGCTGCTTGCTGCCGCCGCCGCCAAGAAGCTCCACTTCTGCCTCACCATGGAGGCCCTCAGCTTTGGCAAGAGCCCCGGCGCCGAGGTAGGGGGGTACCGGGGGGCGGTGAGGGCGGTGGCAGGGTGGATGGCCCTGACCCCTGTGTCACGTCCCCCCCATCAGCGTAGCGGTGCCATCGCCCTGGCCGACATCCTTGCTGCTGAGAAGGTGGAGGAGAAGAGCTTCGGGAGCTCCCACGTCATGCAGGTGGTCTACGTGGGTGCGGGTGGGCAGCAGGAGACGGCCTACCTCCAGTGCAAGGTGGGACAGGGATGGGGACGGGGGGGACGCACACCCCGAGGTGTCGCAGCCCCCTCACCGCCCCCCCGCAGTGCGTCAACGAGCTGAACCAGTGGCTGTCGGCCCTGCGCAAGGTGTGCGTCAACAACCCCCGCGTGCTCCGCGCCTACCACCCCGGCGTCTTCCGGGGCGACAAGTGGAGCTGCTGCCACCAGCGGGAGAGGACAGGTACCGGGGAGGGCTCCCGGGGCCCCCGCGGGGGTGCTGGTGTGGTCCCCCCATATCGTGAGCCCGCTGTCCCGCAGGGCTGGGGTGCGACCGGACCCGGCATGGCGTCACCCTGCAGGACTGGAACGACCCCCTGGACCCCGCGGCGGAGGCGCAGCGCCTCTTCCACCACCTCCAGAGCCTCCGAGGGACCCTCAGGTGAGCCCCTGCCCCGGGGGGGACCCTCCTGCACCCCCACCTCCTGCCAAGGGCCTGTCCCTCTCCTCCCCCTCTCCCCAGGGAAAAGTACTGGGAGCTGCTGGAGCCGGAGGATGCCCAAAATGGCCCCTGGGGTGAAGGTAGGTTTGGGGTGGGGGGGAATTTTGGGGACCCTGTTGGGGATGCTCTGGTTGGGACATGTCCCCGGGGGTCAGGGGGGCTGTGGTGGTTGTGGGGTGCCCCCCTTGGGGGGTGCGGGGTCTCACTGCTTCTCCCCACAGGAGCCCCCCTGCCCGAGGGGCTGAGCCGGCTCTTTGGGGTGCTGGGGGACCTGGAGGGCTGCCACCGCCTGGCGCAGCCCCCGGCCCCCCCGGCCCCCACCCTGCTGCAGCTGCAGACATGAGGGGCCCGGAGCCCCCCCAGGGTGGGGGTCCCCACGCCTCAGGGACTGCGGCAGTGGCAATAAAGGCACTTTGTACCCTGCAGCCCTGTCCTGTCCGTCTCTGGTGGGGATGCTGCTGGCCACGGGGACGGGCGCTGGTGGCTCTGGGGGGCAGCGCTGGGTTGGGGACTGGTTGAAGCTCTGCTGGTGGCACTGGTGGTTCTGCTGGTGGCACTGGTGGCAGCGCTGGTGGTGCTACTCATGGTGGCACTGCTCCTGGTGGCACTAGGGACATTGCTGATGGCCCTCTGGTGCCATTTCTGGTGGCCCTACTGGTGGCGGTGGTGGCATCACCAGTGGTTCTACTGGTGGCAGTGCTGGTGGCACTGCTCATGGTGGCACTGGTGACATTGCTGATGGCCCTGCCCTACTGGTGGTGGTGGTGGTGGCATCACCGGTGGTTCTGCTGGTGGCCTGGTGAAAGCACTGCTGGTGGCTCTACTGGTGGCATCACCGGTGGTGCTGCTGATGGTGGCACTGGTGACATCGCTGATGGCCCTGCTGGTGCCATTTCTGGTGATTGCAGTGGTGGTGTCTCCGGTGGTTCTGCTGGGGACATTGCTGATGGTGTCACTGGTGTTGGGGCTCCTCATGGCATCACTGATGACATCACTGGTGGCCCCGCTGGTGTTCTTTCTGGTGGCACCAGTAGGGCGCTGATGGTGGAACCACCAATGGTTTTGCTGCTGATCCCACCAGCAGTGGCACACAGTGTAACTGGTGCCACCACTGCTGGTCCCACTGGTGCCATCACTGCTTGCTGGTGACATCACTGCTGCTGATGGCGGCACTGGTGACATCACTGACGGCCCTGCTGGTGCCGCTTCTGGTGGCCGTGGTGGTGGCGTCACTGGTGGCTCTGCCGGGGGCATCACTGGTGGTGGTGTGCTCCTCATGGCATTACCCATGACATCACCGCTGGCCCCGCCGGTGCCCTTTCTGGTCTGGACGTCCCCCCGGGGGGGGGGGGGAGCCTGCGCCGAGTCCTCCCGCCCGCCTGGGGGCGCTGTCGCCGGAGGGAGCGGGCGGAAGTGACGCGGCGGGCGCCGTGGCAACGGCGGGGCGAGCGGCGGCGGCGGGATGAACGCGCCTCCGGCCTTCGAGTCCTTCCTCCTCTTCGAGGGCGAGAAGAAGTGAGCGGCGGCCGCGGGGCGGCCCTTGGTCGGGACGCAGACCCTGCTCGGGCCGCGGGGGCCTGGGGGGGAGGCCCGGGCTCCCCG
>VYZW01006244.1:0-15230 GCA_013401315.1 Balaeniceps rex | reverse complement strand
CCTCCCCCCCCCCCCCCCCCCCCGCATCATCCTTTTTCTGGCTGGTTTCAGCTCTCCTCATTCTGTTAGTACTGTGATCTCTGTTTATTTCCTCAGGCCAAGGCAAAGGCAGCGCCAGTACGTCCGCAGCACGTGGCTGACGGCTCCCAAGAACACCTGGCCGCGCTACAGCAAAACAGGTGAGGCTTTCGGTGCTGCCTCCCGAAGCACCGCGCTGCCGCTGGCCGACGGGGCACGTCGGTCCCGTGCCCGTGTTGGCACGGGCGGCCGCTGCTGCCAGCCTGGCTTTCCTAGAGCCTCTGCGCACGGAAACCGGAGCGCTTTCATCAGCTGCTGGGCCCAGACTTCGGGCTGGCTGATGGAAATACCTCCTTTCTCAACAGGGAGAGCTCTGTTGTGTTGTACCTTAGCATCTGAGCTCTTTTTTTCCCTCTTATTGGAGGTAGCAGGTGATGAGTACTTCCCCTCTTCCAGCAGTCTTGCCGGATAATGGGGAATATCCATGGGGAGAGCGAGCTGCCTGGGCTTCTCGGGTGGGTTTCGGACTTTGGCTCACAGGAGGAGGGAAAGGAGTGAAATTCTCTGGGGGTTTCTGAAAACGCATCTGGCTTTGGACCCAGTGGTGTGAACGAGCTTTCTGTGTCGTAAGAAAGCGGAAGAGCTTCTCTTGCCGCTGCGCCCATGGGCTGGCGGCGGTGGTACCCACGTCTCCCGTGCACCCTGTAGGTATTGCCATGCAGCTGGTGGACACCAGGAGGGGAGCGCAGTACTTCACGTTTGAGCACCACCGCGAGTACCAGCAAGTGCAGTTCAAGTTCCTGGATGCTGTGGAGTCCATGGACCCCAACAACATTGTGGTATGTCGTGAAATTGGGTTGCCCCTGCTGTTCCCTCCTGCGTTCCCGCAGCCCCGGCAGGGGAGGCGGGCTGATGCATCCCAATGCTTATTTTTTGCCAGTCTCATTTTGAGCAGTAGAGCCCCGTGCCCCTTCTGTGTGAGGTGAGGCAGCGTTGCTGAGCTCTGCTTTCACCTTATTCATGAGATAAGTGACCACCTCGGTGCAAACAAGGTCCAGCGGCTGGTGGCCGAGCCTCGGTGGCTCTGCCTGGGAGCGTGCTAGGTAGCCATCTGGAAGAGCAGCCCGCAGGAACTGACTGTTTGGCTGAAAGGGTAGGAATAAAGCTCCCTTGTCTCAGCTCCTCAACTGGGAAAAGAAAAAATACTGTAGAAACCGATCTTTAAATGGGAATCTAAACTAACAGCTGTTCTATTTATAAACTCTTGCATGGATGAAAAAAATGTGTCTTTTCTTGGTATTTCAGCAAAACAGTCTTTGTGTTGAAAGTTCTTCATGCATGTCCAAGCTCATTAGACTGGTAACGTTTATAGTTTGTAGTGATAAGCAGCAGTAAAATTGCTCTGCACCCTGCTGAACCATAATTGAGGTATTTTTGCTCTGAAAACCCTGGCCACATGAGCTTGGATACGTGACCTGGAGAAGTTTCTTAAAGAGGCCATTGTCCACTAAATAAAGTTTTACTTCCTTCTACTTTCCCACCCTCTGCTCGTGGCCGCTGCTCTCTCCAGCTCATCGGTTCTGCCTGCTGACTGGACCGAGGGCTTCGCATTAAATGGTGCCAGGTAGTTCCTATGCAGCGGCGACCAACCTGAGAGCCAGCGTCCTAAGGACAGCTCAAACACGGTCTCACGTGGCTGTGCAGAGCGGGATGGGTTTTCCATGGTACATTTTAGTCTTTATGCTCTGTCCCTGTTAAGTGGGTCTGACTGCGTTTGAAGATATTCCCACAGCTTTAGGCTTTCGGTTTTATGTTAAGGGTAAACTCTAACAGGCAGGGCTTCGCCCATGCCAGAAGTACTTCAAACCCCCGGGCAGTTTATCTGTGACAGCCACAGTTTCACATAGCTGGAGCCTGGATCTGCCTTGCTGCTGTGGTTTCAGCACACAAAACATGATTTTTTTGGGGGTCCTGCTCAGTGAGTGTTTTTCTGCTCTTGCTAGTGGGTTAAAAGTGTCTTGCTGGTGAAGTTCTAAGTGTGTAAAGAGCGCTTTTTTCCATCGCAGCTGACCCTAGGTGCTCTGTCTCTTCCAAAAACGCGAGCTAGAACGGAACTTTAGAGCAAGGAAGGGGTGAAACGCCAGGCAAGTGGCACCAAGGCAAAGGCGCCGGGCTGGGACAGCCTGGAACATAAAGGCTTTGTACCGTAGGTGGTCACACTGGCCAGCACCCCGCAGATGCATGACTTCTGGAGCTTTTGAAGCTGTGTTTTTCTGTTTTGGGGGAAAAAAAATCCCAAAACTAAACTGTGAGGAGATTTGAAGTAGCTTCAGTATTTTCATATGGAAGCTGAGTTTTAGGTACTTGGAAAAAGCAGCCCATTTATAGTATACCTAGTGAATGCAGAGGTGTTTGCGGTGTGGTTAAACTTCTATTCTGAAGCCTGGGAAAAAAAAAATTACTTTTAATCCATTACCATTCAGGAGCTGGATCCTGGAATTGTAATAGATGTGTCAAAATGTCCTCTCCATACCCAGAGGAAGCAAAAGCCCGATCAAATGCTCAGAATTGTTAAGGGATAGAGAATAAAACAAAACTGTAATCATGCCTGCTGCCTGCATCTTGAATATTGCGTGCAGCTCTGGGCCCTCGCCTTCAAAAGGATATGGTGGAGCTGGGAGAGATTTGGAGGAGGACAGCACAGATGATCAAAGGCCTGGCATGGCCTCAGCGCTGGAAAAGCTGGGTCGGCTGGGAGGAAGGTGCCTGGGGGAAGCTGCGATCGAGGGCTCAGATCCTGCGTGGGGTGGGGAGAGATCTCCCTGCCATCCCTTCCAGCACGGGGATGAAGCTGGCGGGTTGGGATTAAAGGAAGTTCTTCGCATTGTGTGCTTAAGCGGTGGCTTTCTGCATCGCAGAGCTGCGGTGCTGGAAAGGTACCTGGGTCAGTAAGTGGACAAATTCACCATTAATATCAGCAGCATCTTTGACAGTGGGGGTCCCTGAACCCCTAAAACTTGGCAGCTTAAGGTGTGCTGGGAGTTATCGTGTGTGCCCAGCTGCGTGCCCTCTTTCCCAGGCGTCTGCTTTTGGAGACGGGGCGAGATGGACCTCTACTCCGACCCCGCGTGACTGCTCTTAGGTTCTTTCAGTCCATAGTTTTAGCCTTTCACGCGAGGTGCGTCCCCAGCCTTGCGCTACAGTCTGAGCGTTGGCTCTCTGGTGGTGTGGGACGGGATTTCTTTACCTTCAGACCCAGGGGCAAGAACAGCCCCCCTCTCTCGGGCGCGGTGTCGGGGCATTTGCCTCCCTGCCATGCTTACGGAGCGTGCCTCGTAGGCAGAGTGCGCAGGGAACCGGTGATTTGTGCCGTCGTGTAATCGAGCTCCTGCTCTTCTGCAGCTGCTGCTCCAGATGAACCCGTACCACGTGGATTCCCTGCTGCAGCTCAGCGACGTGTGCCGGATGCAGGAGGACCAGGAGATGGCCCGTGATCTCATAGGTAAGAGCTGAGGCGAGGAGCAGATGTCCTGGCGTGAGGTGGGGTGGGAGCTGCTGCTGTTCACTGTCCCAGTTTTGCCCATTTTTCCCCAGCCTGCTGCTGGGGAAGGGGCAGCAGCAGAGGTGATCAGCCCCTCTCGGCTGGCCTGGCTCGGTCAGAGCTTGCTGAGGGTGGATGTGGAAAACTCCGGCCTGGCAGGGTCTGCAGAGCAGCGTGGCATCGTGCCGTGGAGGCGAGGGTTGTCACCAGCTGCCAATACCTACGGCACGGGGAGGGAGCGGCAGTGCTGGGGCATCGGGCTGCAGACACGCACGCCCTCCCGGTGCCGAGCAAGTCCTCGCTGAAAGTCTCAGCTGAACAGCTTCTGCGACTTAGTAATCAAGGGCTTTTGGTTCAGTTTTGGGTTTGTTTCATCAGAGAAGCAGCAAAGTGGAAGGGTTGGTTTGGCTCCATGTCTGTGAGCACGAGCACTCTGCCGTGTATCATCCTGCAGACCAGCAGCTTTTTTTAAATAGAGCTGGACGTGCTGGCCTGGGGCAAAGTACATCAGTGTTCACCTTCAAAATGAATGGAAGGATGGTCTGGACGTGGGGGTCCCACCTGCCGGGCGTCCCTTGCGGGAGAAGGGTCTTAATTAGTAGCTACGAGATTCAGCGGTGCAAGGGACTCTCCCCGAAGCCTTCCCCCTCTGCGGGGAGCGTGCCCGACCCTCCGGGCCAGGTGCCTTGCCTTCCTCTGACCGGCATCTCGCAGGTCAGCGCGTCGGGCTCCACTCCTCTGGCACCGCAGGCTGCGTGGGGGCAGGAGGTGTTCTGCAGGACCCCTGCCCCTCGGACAGACCCCTGCCCCTCGGACAGACCCCTGCCTGCGGTCTCGGGTCTCTGAGATGAGCTGTTTGGTAACTGCAGCATGTTTTCTCCAGCATGATAGGGGAGGCCAGGGGTGAGGTGAGGCCAGAGGCGAGGTGAGGACAGGATCTTTGGCTTCCGTATGCAAAGACAGTTGTGGCAGAAGCAGCTGTACCGGCCTCGGTCCCAGACCTCCTCCAGAAGAGTTACTTTTCACAATGGAAGCGTGATCTAATGCCCGCAGGCGGGAACAGGGCTTGCTTGCCTGGGTATCTGCTGCGACCGCGTACTCTGAAGTAGCTTTGTACCTTGCCAAACTGTGAACAAACTGATTTCACGGGTGACGGAACTCTCAATTATCGGTGTCTTCTGGGCCAGACTGACTGCCATTTTGCGAGCAGTGGGGCCGCGTGGCGTGGCATGGCGTGCCGGGGCGGTGGTGTGCCCTGACGCTGTCCTTGCTGTCTGCAGAGCGGGCGCTGTACAGCCTGGAGTGTGCCTTCCACCCCGTCTTCAGTCTCACCAGCGGGACCTGCAGGCTGGACTACCGGCGGCCGGAGAACAGGTAGGCGGCATGCCTGCCTGCCCCGTGCCTGCCGGAGAGCCGTCGCGGCGTGCCCTGGCCTACTTTGGACAGGGAGACCCAGATTCACGACGTCTGCTGCGTCATCCGCGCTGGCGGGGGGACCTTGAATGTCCCTTTCTGTCGGAACGAGCTCTGCCGCTCGGCAGTCGGCGGCGGTGCCCCTTGGCAGGGCAGCAGCGGGGCTCCCGAGACCGGTGCTGGGGTACCGGCAGCTCTTGCTCTGCCAGGTCACTTGCACTGAGGTTTCTTTGCAAAGCATCCTCTTTCCCGAGGGATTTCTTACTGGAGCAGTAACTGCTCCTCCCCGTCGCATCCTTCGCATGCAGTTAGTCCCCCTTAGCCCAAAACAGCACTTATTTTTGTCACAAAAATACTCGCTGCGTGTTTACGGCTGTGCTTGGTCACTTGTGTGCTGCCTGCCCGCCCTCCGTCCCCAGCACTCGTGCGGCTCCCGGCCCGGCTCTTTATGTAATGACAGCTCTGCAGCTGCGGGGAAAGGTGACTTAATTCTGGGAATTTTCCAGTCGACGAACCCAAGTGATCCCTCCCGAACTGCTGTACCCGGAGGTTGCTCAGATTTCCAGTACCCGCTCGCTGACGGGCTTGGTGCCGTCTGTGACCTGAAGGCTGCGATCTGTATCTCGCCCGATTTGGGTGTTAGCCCTCCCCCGTACGCATTGTGCGCGCTCTGCGTCGCCGTCCCTGCGTGGCTGGGCAGGATGCAGGCTCTGGGGGTTTACTTGTTCTCTTGTCCCGAGTTGTCAGCCACTCTGCGAGAGCACAAGGCTGTTTGGCCTTGGGGAGCAGGGATGGAGCAGGCCATGGGTTTGCTGTCCCTATGCTTGCACAAAGAAATTTAAAAAAAAAAATAAAAGAGGTGGGATCGTGAGGGGTCTGTGGCACCCCGTGCTGCACCAGGCTGCATTCCCTGGGCCCCCCGGCTGCACTGCGGTGCTGATGCGCGGGGGGCGAGGAGCTGGGGCTGAGCATGGGCCCCTTTTCTCGAGCAGCACGCGGTGCTTCTCTCCAAATCTGGCTTCTAAAACCTGCTCCTGTTCCCCATGCAGGGCTTTCTTCCTGGCTCTCTTCAAGCACCTGATGTTCCTGGAGAAGAGAGGCTGTCCCCGGACAGCCCTGGAGTTCTGCAAGCTGATTCTGAGGTAGGTCCCCCCCGCCGCGGGCTGCACCCCGTTCCCTGTGGGATGGGGCAGGGGGTCTCAGGCGTGGGGGAACACGCTTCGAACGACGCGCTGAACCTAACCCAGGTGGGACAGAAACCCCAGAGGGGTACTGCTGCTCCCAGGCGCAGCGAGGACTTGTCTCCACTCCTTACAGACACGGTGTCGCAGGTTGGTTTTGGGCACGTGCTCTTATCTGTGGCGCTGCTTTGGAGAGAGGTGATTGGGGCTTAGACAGACGAGACCTGGGTGGCCCTTGCTCCCGACTGCTGAGCTGCGGGCCTGGCTGGTCCCCAGAGCCCGGAGTCTCTGCAGAGCAGATGCACAGCGGTGGCTTCAGCCTGCTCAGTTTGTGGCCATTGATCCTCCCGGGTGGTGATGGGGAGACAGTCGCCCCTCTGCCGGGGCGCAGGCCGGGCAGGGCGTTGCACCGTCGTCCTGGCCATCCCCGAACCATTGCGTTCCCGTTATCTCCACTTGCTGAGTCACGGAAGCTCTCTGGATGCGAGTGGGAAAGTCTTGTTTGACTTAGAAACGAGGACAGCTGCTTCAGCTTTTGTGACACTGGTTTTGTTTCCTCCCCTTGTGCTCGCCTCCCTCCGAAGCCTTGATCCAGAGAACGATCCGCTGTGTGTGCTGCTGCTGATCGATTTTCTGTCCCTCCGAGCGAGAGAATACACCTTCCTGACCCGCATGTTCCAGGAGTGGGAGGTGAGTTGGCAACAGGCGCCCTGGCAAGAGGGGCCGAGAGGGGAGAGCTGGTTCCTGGGGCTGGAGGGGGCAGCTGGGCCACAGAGCGTGAGGTTTTCCTAGCCAGCTTAGCCCTTTGAGGGCTGTCTCGTGGCCAGGCTGGCATCCCAAAATCATCGAAACGACCCACAAAGGCTGGGGTGTTTGTACTCGTAATCCTGGTACCCTGCAAACAATGGCACGAACTCAAAATCGCTTACTCAGTTGTGGGGGCACCAAGCCAGCAGCTGGAAAGTAACTTAATCCAGCGAGCAAGAAACCCCACCCCGTGCACAGCCCAGCCGCATCGAGATTGTTCTGCAGAGCATCATTTCGCGGTAAATCTGTCTCTCTCATCCTGCAGAGTCACCGGAATTTGTCCCAGCTGCCCAATTTTGCCTTCTCGGTGCCGCTGGCCTATTTCTTCCTGAGCCAGCAGGAGGAGCGCTCCGAGCTGGAGCGAAGCCAGGCCCGGGAGAGAGCCGCCCGGCTCATCCAGCTCGCGTTGATCATGTTCCCAAGCAGTAAGTCTGTCCCCACCGGTAGGTCCATCCCCCCAGGCTTTGCCACTGTCTTCATCTGTGAGAGCGAAGGCTGGGTCCCAGGCAGTCAAACGCAGAGGCAGCAGTTTGCCCGTGGGTTGCAAACGGCGCTCGCCTCTGTCCGTGGGAGATGGGAGCCCTGACTCAGGGGGTGATGCAGCTCGGGCAGACTGGCGGTGCCAGGTACTGCTGTACCTGTGTCTGGTGCGGCAGCGCTGGGATTCAGCCTTCCCACCCCGCACCGTGGCGGGGCCAGCGAGAGAACGGTGGAGCCGGGTAGGGCCCCGCCGCCGTGAGCTCTCCGCATGTCCGGAGGAGATCGGCGCCCGTTCTCCCTGCTGCACACCCCGCTCAGAGCAGCTGATGCCCCTTCGTCAGAGGCGTGCGAGCAGGGGGAGGGTGAGAACCGGAGTCTTGGAGCAGGAAAGCGTTTCACCCCAGGGTTGCCCAGACCAGACACAGCAAGTCTCTCTCGGCTTCCCCTCCGAGGCACTGCTCTGCTTTAGCTCTGCTCTCTGTGGGCGCCCGTCACTCTTGCTTTCATCCAGCTGGTGCTGCTGTCCATGAAAGGAGATACACAGCCCCTCTGGGCCCGGAGGAGGGTGTGTCTTTATAGGCAGGAATAACCAGCTCTCAAACAGAGCTTTAGTTTGTGTTGGCCGAAACCATCTTTTTTGCTGCTTGTCATGGTGACTGAAATAAACCCCTTGTTCAAGTTCAAAGGCCAGCAGCACTACGTGTGGAAAATTGCACCTTATTTCACAGGGGGGTGGGGGGTGGGAAACAGTTTGTGGTTCTTTTTTGTTTACTCTGGATCTGTTTCCATCATCCACTTAGAGATCAAAACGCATCATAACCCCCAGCAGCGTCCTCGCACCCTCCTTGCGTGGGTCCTCGTTCGGCGCCCCGGTGGAGTGCTGGCCCCCCGGGACGGGGCTGTCTCTCTGCAGCCCCGGCAGTGGTGACCGGCCACTCCGCGGTGCTCCTCGCCGGGCTGCTGAAAGCGAGCTCTCTGACTTTCTCCTGCAGTTCTTATGCCGTTGTTGGATCACTGCAGCATGCAGCCCGATGCCAGGGTCGCGTCCCATTCCTTTTTCGGGCCGAATGCTCAGATAAGGTAAGCCCTGGAGATGTTCTCGGTGAAGAGAAGGAATCGATTTTGCCGGTAGCGGGGCTTCTGCTTGCTCAGGCAGCTAATGGAGTCACAGAGCTGCGGAGGAGAACATCTGGTTTTCCTGAGTAGGCTGTTAGATGCTTTGATAATGGATTTCCATAATGGATTTCCATAATGGCCGCCGGATAACGCTAATAGACTTGCCTCACCTTAATGCGGATGGGTCAGGAGTTCATACCGAAGCTCGTCGGTGCAGGTAGTGAGGGAGAGCAGCATGTGCGTGCTCCCGGGGCAGGCTGTCTCCTGCCAGTCTGGATTTCCCCGACACGTGGTCCTCCTAAACACACGAGCGGTCTCCCCCTCGGGTCAAGGCAGCGTTAACTTTCATCTCATGGCTATGCTTATCCCAAAAATAGATGGAGGCAGAAAAACTGGTGAAGGTAGATGGAAGTAGCAAAGCAGGGAGCCTGCGATTCCTCTCTCTGCGTTCTCACGCCGAAGCGCAGCGCAGAGACCAGCCCTTGCCAGCCCGCGCAGGGACCTGCAGGCGGGAAGGAGGAGAGCGCCCTGAATAACAACTGTCTCCCGTAGCCAGCCTCCCGCCTTGAACCAGCTGACGTCCCTCTACGTGGGAAGGACTCACTCCCTGTGGAAGGACCCGGCCGTCATGGCGTGGCTGGAGACCAACGTCCACGAGGTGTTGCGCACGGTGGATGCCCGGGACCCGCTGGTGGAGGAGTCTGAGCACAAGTGAGTGCGGCAGGCGGAGGTGAGCGGCTCTCGTATCTGGCGTGGGTGCTGAAACGCGGGGACAGAGCGGGCGGGGGGGCTCTGCCAACGAGAGAGCAGCTCTGTCCTGGGCGGCAGCGGCGCTGGGGCTTGCTCAGAGCCCCACGACTGCCAGTCTGGTGGTGGGTGCCGATGCCAAGGGTGACACCGTGGGGCCAGGAAGGCAGAGGCTCTTCTTCCCTGCTTTGCGCAAGTGTGAATTAAGAGCTCGACCTCTCGCTGGGGAGCGTGTGCTCTGCTGGCTTCCCCCAGCCTCGGCCGTCGCGTGTGCCCTGGAAATCGCCCCGGAGGGGCAGGGCTGGCTGCACGGCTCACAGGCATTCGCTGCGCAGGGCAGGTGAGTGCTTAGAAACGCTCTCCAGCTCGGAGAAGCAGGGGAGAGAGGCGTTAGGTCTTGTCCTAAACCAAAGTTACTCTACTCTGCTGACCCGCAGAGGAGCGGGGCCGGTCAGAGAGATCTGCGCAGCATCCCTGAGCTGTTCCGCTCTTTCACCGGGGTCAGCAGCTGCCAGGTGACTTTGGCTTCGCCTTAAGCCAGCTCCGTCCAATATGGCGCGTCCCCCGGGGACAGGGATGAAGCTGACAATGCACCTAGAGAAGCAGAAATGGAAAGCCGGCTGTGCTGCGGCGTGCTCGGTGCAATTCTCTGTCCCCCTCCCTGCTTTTTAGGAGGAAGATGCGGTACCAGAGCGCACCCAGGAATATCTACCGGCACGTCATCCTCTCGGAGATGAAGGAGGCCACGGCAGCTCTGCCTCTGGTGAGGGGCCCTGACGGGGCACAGGCGGTGCCGCTGCGTGCGGCGTGATGGCCCTCGCGTCCCTGCCGCGCGTGCGGATGCCGGGCACGTCTTAAACCCCAGCCACCGGCAAGAAACGTCCGCCTGACCTCGAAGCGTCCTCCCTGTATGCGCGGCTTCCCGGGGCGGCACACGGGGGCATGTGCGGGCAGGCCGGGCTGCAGCGGGTGCCCGGCTCTGCTGCGCTCCCCGAGACTAAGGGCTGTCCAGCTGGTCTGACCGTCTGCGTGCCTCGGCGTTTGCTGCTGCTGGCGACGCAGCCTTCACCCCTTCTCTCTTCTCCCCCCTGCAGGAGGTGACCTCGCAGCCTGTGATGGGGTTCGACCCCTTACCTCCGTTGGACTCCATCGTTTCCTACACCAGACCAGAAAGGTACCTTCTCCACCCCTCCTTCCTGCGCCGGCACAGCCGGCGTGTTCCCGGCACACACTCAGCCCCGGGCCTGGGTGCACGTGGGCACTCGGAGCCCACGTCCTCCTCCATCTCGGAGGAAGAGCAGCCCAGCTTGTGGTGCTCACCGACAGGTAGAGCGTACGGGCAGGACTGGTCCTGCCGCTCCTCCTCGGTGGTGGTCGCTGTTGGAGGCGGCGGCTGTTCACAGCCGTTAAGGCAAAGGCTGCTGAAAAATTTTGGCTGTTTGGGGTAAATACGGGTTTAAGCACAGCCGGCCGTGGTGCGCGCAGACCCTTCAGGTGAAGCCCGCCCATGTCTTCTGCACTGACCCAGCTCAGAGCAAGCCTGGCAGTGCTTTTAATGACTGCTTTGCCCAGAGGCTGGCGAGCTGCCGGCCGCCTGGGGTAAGAAATCCCTGAGAATTCCCCGATACCCGGCTTTGGGGCTGGCTGGGGAGGGGCCGCGTGTTGGTCCGGACAGCGTGGTTCTCTCCAGCATCTCCACGCTGTCTCGGCCCCAGCGAGAGGTCGAGTACCGAGCAGCCCCCTTGACCGCGGTGTGACTTCTGTCTTTCAGGACGAATCATCCATCCAACGAAAGCACTTTATCTCTCTTCTTCCGCTCGCTGTTGCCAAATTTTAACTTGCAGGTATGTGCAGTCAGCTGCTGTGGGCAGATGGGAGCACGCTTCTGCTGTCGGTACGCAGAAGTTTCCACTGCACGGTGGTGTTTCTGCAAAGGGAGTGGCTCTTGGCACACGCGGCGTGTAAACGTCAGGTTGCAGAGCAGCCTGATGCTTTTTGGCAAGCGGCATTGTCTCCCTCCCTGCCTGCTGCAGACAGGCGGGCAGCTCCCCGCCTGCCCGCTCCAGCTCCGCTCTCTTGCAGGGGGACATCAGGCACGACGGGGATGAAGAGGCCGGAGCAGGGCAGGACCTTAACCAGGGGGTGAACAGGCTCATGGCGGCCATGCGGGACATGCTGGCGAACATCCAGTTTCAGGAACCCCCCCGAGACGACAATCCCGAAGGCGACGGGGACTGGGACTGAGCCGAGCGTGCGCGTCTCCCCCGCCCCGGTGACTTGCGTCGTGCTTCAATAAAGTCGCACAAACCCAAGGCTCTCGCTGCGGGGACGGGCTCCGTCCGGGGAGGGGGCTGCTGCCGCGGGCACCCTTCGTGTCTCTCGGCGGGGGGCGAGGGCTGAAGGTGGCTGAGCCGATCTACAGCAGCTGGCCCTTGGCCCCAACCCAGCTTCGTCCCCTTCTGGCCCCCTCCAAGCACGTTTGCTGTCCCCTTCCCCTCTCTGCTCTTCTCCTGGGCTTGTGTTTAACGACCGGAGGCTTTTTTGCCCTCTCCTGCGGCTCCGGAGCTGCGCTGCCCTTTGTGTTTTACCCCAGCCTGAAGCTTCCTTCCCTCCACGAAACACCCCGGGCCCTGACGGCGCTGGACCTTCCACCTCGCTGATGAAGGGCTCGGGGTCCCCGCTCCGGTGCGGTCCCTTGGGGTGCAGAGGGGCTCCTGGGGAGCTGCGGCTCTTCCTCCGTGCTGCGTCCATTTGATCGTGCAGGGAGCAGAAAGAACCCCCCCTTTTCTTTGTTTCTCCCCCCATCCCTTGTTTCCCCACCTCCACCTTGTAGGGGAATGAGGTCAGCTGCGCTCAAACCCTTAACTCATCCTCGCTGCCGACAAAGCTTTTTTTTTTTTTTTTTCCTTTTTTTTTTTCCCCCGTTTCTGCTGTGTAACGGTGGATATGAGGCTCTAATGCTGAGCCAGGCTGTGCTGCCCGGAATAAATCCTCCCCCCCCTTCAGCTCGCCTGATTCTTGCAGCGCTGCTGCGTCCCTTCCCCACGGATCCCTGGGGATGGGGCCGGGGGGAGGATGGACGGAGACCTGGGGTCTGCGCTGCGGCGCAGACCCCAGGTCTCCGTCCATCCTCCCCCCGGCCCCATCCCCACCGGCACATCCGAATCCCACGGCACGGGAACCCCGTTCTCTCCCCCGTGCCTTGCGTTTTGATTTGCAGACTCGGCGTTTTCTAGCTCTGCTGGCAAAGCCTCTCTTGATAAAGCGGAAAAAAAAAAAATTCATGGCATGTACTGGCGGGCTCTTTCGCCCAGCAGCAGCCGGGAAGGGGGGAAACCGGTGGCCGTTGATCCCGGATTCTTCCTCCTTGTGTTTCCCTGGGGGCGAGCGGTGTTTTGCCGCTCCTTGCCGCGGCGCCGGGGGCTTCGGCTCGACGCACGGCACGCGTTAGCCGTAGCTCCTTGCCGTGCCGGCGCTCGGGGTGAGCGAGGCAACATGGCAGCCTGGGACCCCATTCCCGGCGCGGCCAGCTGAGCCGCTTTCATCCGCGCCGGAGCCGCGGGGTGCCGTGTGCCGCGGGGAAGGGCTCCCGGTGCCCTGCAGGAAGGAGCGGAAGCGGCCGGTGGGAACGACCATGGGATCGGCCTTTATGTGCGGCCGTGAATGGCTCTTTGGCAGCCGAGCGGCTCCGGGCATCAACACCAACCGAAGGCACATGATGGTCAGATGGGTCCCGCGTCCCCCAGGCTCCCTCCAGCGCCGGGCTTTGCCGGGACGGGGGCACGGCATCGCGTTTAATCGCCCCTTTGACCATCCCTGTCGGACCCATCGCCCACCCTGCGGCAAAACACCTTCCCCGGGGCCCGGCCAGGTGAGGCCTTGGGTGCCATGGCGGGGACGGAGCTCCCGGCCCCACGCAGGGGGGCTGTGAGGGGCAGCTTGGTGCCTGCGGTGGGGAAGCTCCCACTGGGGTCCCCAAGGGGCGTGGACACCCCAGGGCACGCAAGACCCCAGGGTGCATGGACCCCCCCCGGGCACACGGACCTCCCAGGGTGCGCAGGGCACACGGGACCCCCCAAGGCACACGGGACCCCCGAAGGCACACGGTCCCCCGGGGCTCAGGGATCCCCCAGGTCACACAGGACCCCTGGGTGCTCGGGGACCCCGAGGTGCATGGACCCCCAGGGCACAGAGGACCCTGTGGCACATGGCCCCCGGGGTGCGTGGACCCCCCAGGGCACGTGGGACCCCTGGGCACATGGTGACCCCAAGCGGTCGGGCTCCGCAGGGCCATGCCGGGGGTCTGTCAGCCCCAGGATCCATGGCGGCTCCCCTCACTGCTGGGGTGCCGCCGCCGTCATGCGGGTGCCCACCCTCCTCGGGAGGAGGAGCCGCGGGAGCCGGCTTTAAAGTGGGGCAGAGAAAGGGTCCTTTCTTCCCCATCACCCTGGGCTGGCAGGCGCGCAGCTGCAGGGACACCGGCGGGGCTGGCAAGGCGGGCGGCTGTGACACCGGGGGTCCCGGCAGGCGCGCGGCATCCCCAGCACGTCCCTGGTGAGACCGTGGGCAGCGGGACCCGGGGTCCCCAATTCCTCCGTGTCCCCTCAGCCTCGCTGCGGGAGCGCTGGCGGTGCGGGCGGGGGCCTGGGGGGCTGCGCGGGCTGCTGCGGGGGCCACGGAGGCTCGGCCCCCAGCCGGGGGGGCCCTGGGGCTGCGGTGGGGGCCATGTCGACGCTGAACCCCCTGCGCCTGCTGCGTGAGCCCTGGAACGCCAGCGAGGGCAACCAGAGCAACGCCACGGCCAGGGCCGGCAGCGCCTGGTGCCAGGGGCTGGACATCCCCAACGAGCTCTTCCTCGCGCTGGGGCTGGTGAGCCTGGTGGAGAACCTGCTGGTGGTGGCCGCCGTCCTGAAGAACAGGAACCTGCACTCGCCCATGTACTACTTCATCTGCTGCCTGGCCGTCTCCGACATGCTGGTGAGCATCAGCAACCTGGTGGAGATGCTCTTCATGCTGCTGATGGAGCACGGCGTGCTGGTGATCCGCGCCAGCGTCGTCCGCCACATGGACAACGTCATCAACATGCTCATCTGCAGCTCCGTCCTGTCCTCCCTCTCCTTCCTGGGGGTCATCGCCGTGGACCGCTACATCACCATCTTCTACGCCCTGCGCTACCACAGCATCATGACGCTGCAGCGGGCCATGGTGACCATGGCCAGCGTCTGGCTGGCCAGCACCGTCTCCAGCACCGTCTTCGTCACCTACTACCGCAACAACGCCATCCTCCTCTGCCTCATCGGCTTCTTCCTCTTCGTGCTGGTCCTCATGCTGGTGCTCTACATCCACATGTTCGCCCTGGCCCGCCACCACCTCCGCAGCATCTCCAGCCAGCAGAAGCAGCCCACCGTCTACCGCAGCAGCAGCCTGAAGGGAGCCGTCACGCTCACCATCCTCCTGGGCGTCTTCTTCATCTGCTGGGGGCCCTTCTTCTTCCACCTCATCCTCATCGTCACCTGCCCCACCAAGCCCTTCTGCACCTGCTTCTTCAGCTACTTCAACCTCTTCCTCATCCTCATCATCTGCAACTCGGTGGTCGACCCCCTCATCTACGCCTTCCGGAGCCAGGAGCTGCGGCGGACGCTGCGGGAGATGGTGCTGTGCTCCTGGTAGGCAGCGGGACGGGGGCGACGGCACGGCCGCCCCCGCCGCGGGACGGACGGACGGATGGACGGACAGACGGGACAGGACACGCCGCGGGGCGTGTCCCCCCCCGGCGCCCCGATCCGGGCTGGCGGGCTCGCGGTACCCAATAAAGGCTCTTTGCAGTGATGCTGTGGCTGGCACCACCGCGCAGCCCCCGGGGACCCCCGCCCCCCCCGTCCATTCGAAGCTCCGTTGCTCCCGGTTTGCCGCTGTGGGGCCGCCTG
>VYZW01006240.1:787-20872 GCA_013401315.1 Balaeniceps rex | reverse complement strand
GAAAAGTAACTCTAACTCAGCTGAAACCAGGACATAGTGCCAGGCAGTGGCTCTGCAGAGACTAAATGCTGTTAGTAAGACCCACACACACCTTGTGCTCCAGCCATGTGTCTGAAATCAGAGGCAGTTAAATCACTGCTTGCTCATGAGTACTCATCTCACCACTTTCCATCCATTTCAGCACACCATGTATAGAAATAGTCTTTCTTATCTATTTCTTGCTTCAAATTAAACTTGCAAATGTTCCTGTGGTCTTGCCACAACTAAAGCAGAGATCAAAGACGCAATAGATGCAACTGTTTTGAGCAAAGTGTGCAGTCACCCTTTCAGGATTCTAAAGTTACACTTAGCACATGGGTGCTCACGTAAAAGCATAGCCTGCAAGCACAGAGGCAGATAAACCTGTTGATCAGAAAACAGCTCATGACAGCAAAATGACCACAAGGAAAATGACCTTTAGTCAGAGTTAAATCCAGATTTCTCTCAGTTCCTACAATTGATTTAAAATTTAACACCCAATTCCACTAACATAGATTTAATTGTGCAGCTACTAATTCCTAAAGATATCAAAGAATCAAAGACATCTAGTTTGGTCAGGCAAAAAAAAAAAAAAAAAAAAGCCACAAACCGTTATGTTGAAATTATGTTTACTAGCCAGGCACAAAAAGACAAACAACCCAGCCCCACCAAACTCCAGCTGCTACCAGTCAAAAACTTGGTAAAAGCCCTTAAGAAAGAAATTGCTGTTGCTGAACCAGTTATTTCAAACCTGACCCCAGAGGAACCTACTGCTACTTTCAGTCAACAAGGCCCAGAAGACACTCATCTCTTTGAAAGAGTTTGGCCCAGGTAAACAATGCAGGCACTTTTACTCCATAAATGCAGCTTACCAAAATGGGGTGTCAAGATCTTAAACGACTTGTTACACCTGCCTTGTGTCAGGGATTCCCAAGACTATCTGTAGTGTCTAAAGGTTCTGCAGCAGACCAACTAGCTAAAGATTTACTATCAAACATCTCCTTATGTACTCCTGGAAAAACACCATCTACTTCAGCACCTGGCAAGGGCTGGTGTTCAGGGTGGCAAGCCTACAACTTTGGTAGGGTCCAGAGCTGTCCTCAATACCACAATCTAATCATGTACTATCTGCTCCTTTTGGATGGAGGAAATTTGCAGGTGGAAGCCTCTCCCTCGTTCAGCCCTCTAGTTCCCATGCTTGGGAGTCTTGTGGTCTCTCTGCAGCAGCAACAGGAGGTAGGATGTGGACCAGATTTCAGAAGCCAACACCGCAGATGGTATACAGAAAGAATTTGATCAAACACGGTCATGCAGAAATTTTAAAAGCTACCGATTCAAAATGAATCCTGAAGAGGCAGACTGGTTCAAACCCACTGACAGCCAGCCAGTGCTAGAGGCCTAGCAATGTCAGGAGCCATAATTCTGCAAGCAAAATAATCAATAATAACTGCATTTCTTAAGAAGGAGCATGAGTGGCTGAAAAAAAAAACAAAAAACAAAAAAACACCAAAAACACACCACACCACCACACCAAACCCCCACAAGTCAAGTCAAGTCTGGGTCATAACAGAATATAACTGCTAGCATTCAGTAGCATGCAAGGCAAGTCAGAAGTTGGGAGCATAGGAACGCCCACGATCCTACATGCCTAGGCACCAAACTAACCACAAAAGAGGAACACCAACAGATACCATTAAGGCTAAACAAAGTGTACTGACCTAAAGCCTACCTGGCCATGTAGACTTCCAGCAATAACCGCAAGTTTTTACAACACTTCAGCTTTAAAGAGATGCTTAGTTGCCATCTTCCTCTACAGCATAAAGTTTTGCTCAGCTCTATTATTGACGTATAGCTATAAAGTGCTGATTACAATAAACAAGATAAATCTGATATAGTATCCAGCACAAATGACAGACCTCTGCTATGGACTGCATCATAGTAAGTCTGCTGTATTCTTTTTCCAGCATATCCAACTTTTCCAATTTAGACTGAACATGTGATTGATCAAGAAGCCGATCTCTCTCCAACGAACCCTTGAAAGGAGAAGTGAAAAGCAAAACAATTATAAGCACAATAAAACAAGACCATCTGTAGTGAGCCTTGTGTCTGCAGCACAAAGAAGGCCCATAAACAGTCCAAAAGAACGCCTGCTTCCTCTGCGCAATTTTAGATGGTGCTACAATTAGGGAGCAAACTGCACCACTGATCTGCCAAAGATGGGAAACTCACACTCTACCAGATTCAGATGAGAGAGAATTCTGCAGAGTCTCTCCGCCCTCCGAACCCAACATGGTAAAAACCTCTCATTACTCAGCTATTAGAGATAGCTTTCTTAATTTTTTTTTCTTCAGTAAATATTTAATAGACTGAAATAGGACAGCCACAGAGACCAATGAACAGAGAGCTCCAGCTGATCCATACTCCTATAAAACAAAATTCAAGCTCATTTTATATATAGGCCAAATCCCACAGTCACTGATGGTGGGAAATAGAAATTTTACTATTATTTCTACTGAATCAGTATTTCAGCCCCAGTTTAGCAGAAATAGTACTAGTGAAGAAAATCCCCAAAGATCTGAAGAGTGTAAACACAAAAGGGAGCTTTTTTTCCAGTGGCACATGGGTATAACACTGAGGGATAAGGATGAGCTACTGCAGTAAGCCAATCACACAGAAGCAAACAATTGTTAATATCGGAGCCTGATATTGCCTTAGAGACAGGTGCACAAAGGCAGAAAATACCAGGATCCTGGTAAGACTGGGAAATTTAAGCAGGGAAATTATCCACACCTAAATATACAAAGGCCAGCTGAAATAAACATCCACACTTAAAAGTATTAAAATTACAGTAACTACGAAAAATCATGACATAGTTCATGATTTTTACAATTTAATTCTGAGATAATCTTGAGAACACACCTGTTTCTCTAAGAGATGTGACTTCTCGTTTTCTGCATGCTGGATCATTTTTCTCATGTAGTCCAGCTGTTTCTCTAAAAGGCTGCACCGAGACTCAGCAGCTGCCAGCTGAGAAGCCAGTTCTGAAGATAAAAGAAGGCATAAAAGCGAAATCATGCACTGCTTGTTCCTGGGATTTTTTTTTTTATGTTTTCAGGACAGTTCCAAAACAAACAAGAAAAGGACCATCTAAAGAAACCCACTGATTAAGCCTATTCTGTATGCATGCAAATCCCTAAAACAAAGTATGCCTTTAAAATTATTTTTGTAACTCCATG
This sequence comes from Balaeniceps rex, assembly GCA_013401315.1. Classification (NCBI taxonomy): domain Eukaryota; kingdom Metazoa; phylum Chordata; class Aves; order Pelecaniformes; family Balaenicipitidae; genus Balaeniceps; species Balaeniceps rex. The sequence goes on along the minus strand of VYZW01006240.1, from coordinate 17,618 downwards.
TATCACTGCAAAGTAAAAGATGCTGAACAAATTAAATGAAAAGTTTTATTGATAAAACTCAAGTTTCACCCACATAAGTACTCTGTACTCTCTATATAAAGTTTGCAAACAACCTTGATTTTTCTTTGACACTTCAGTCTTGTCATGCTCTTTGTGTTGCATTTGTTCACTTAGTACTTTTTTATAGTCTGCTGTTTCTCTGCTGAGGTGTTTTACATTCTCCTCCGCCTGAAGCCGTTCCAACTCCAGTCGATGAATTTTTTCCTGGAGATTCTTCAGAGCAGAAAATATTGCTGTAATTGAACAAGTACCTTTTGTTAGATACCATTAAATCACCGCTTCAAGATAACACTGAACTTGAAACGTTTTTATAAAAGCATGTTATGTAAGAAAGTCAGAGAGTTCCTTACCAGCATCCAAGACTCCTCCCAGGAATTAAAACCTGCTTCCTTTTAAACCATAACTGATTCTGAAACTAGTTTCAAACAAATAGATGCCCTTGGTGCACACCTTCGTCTGAAACATTTGGGAAAGATGCATCCATTTCCCAGAACAAGGCACATAAATATTCTGTAGATTAAGTGCAAACAGTGCATCTTCTGACTCTTTATGAGAAGGAAATGAAAGGTCACAACCAGGTAGTTAAAACAGTGGCAGTTCTCTACACTATTATTCCTCTACAAGTGCATGCTAGCACAACACATACACAAACACAACATTCCTATGCATGGTCACAGAGCAGAATAAAGGTTAGCTATTAGACGGGCTATAAAAACGTTTCTTTCTCTAAATGGCAGCTCTTTTTTGATTCTTCTGTTTTTGCACTTGTGTTCCCCTCCTCGCCACCGAAGACATGCATCTCCTTTGAGCTGAACAACTTTCCCTCTTCCTGTTCTGTTCCCTGCTTTAACAATTACTGAACAAAACCTTTATCTATTCATCATCACAAAAAGAAAAGCAGTTGTAATACAGCTCACATCACCATACAATTAGACCATCTGCTGGTAATCTGATGTATTACGTCTCTTAGCTGTATTGTTTAATTTTGCAAAGGGACCCATAACAATAAGCCTTTTCCCCTATACAGTCCTGCTAAGGTAAAACACAGGAACATATGTACAGACAGCTCATATAGCAGACTAATCTGCGAGCTCACATTAACCCACTCCTTTGTGCTTAAACACACTCTAGAGAAAGAATGCACCACCTTTATTACCAAATGCATGAGCACAGAGAAGTTGGGAGTGCGCATTTGTTTGAGCATCAGATTACAAAAAAAAAGAAAAAACATTATCAGAATGAGTTTTCCAGAGTAAAAACTCCTCAAAACTTGAAATGCAGAATAGCACATTAGAGTATCACAGCAATAAAAACTACCTGCTTTAAGGTAACTGTTAAGTAAATAAGAAGTGGGTGACAGCAGTCACAGTTAAGAAGTTATAGATAGCTTGGCCCTGTTTGCAGATCAGAGTCACCAACTGTACCCTCTTCTATTTATGTTACTGTTATCAGGATTCAGTTGAAATGGGCATAGCTGAAACTATAAACAGCTTTGTTACTGTTATCCTTACAGCTAAAGTGAAATGTCTGTATATTTACAATAATGACTAACAAAATACAGAAATGAAGCAATTCAAGAAATGAATAAAGGTGAAACCCAACATAATGACAAGTATGATTCAGTCATCGTTATTAGAGTATTAAAACCAACTACGTATGCTAAGACACACGCATACTTAACACAAAGAAATTCAAACCAAAATAAGCAGAATTTACTAGACTCAATTTGATTTTTTTTTTTTTAAATTAGGGGGTGGGAGGAGCGGTAAGGACCTCCAAGAACAATCAAATCTACTTTCCCATCTGAAGTTAATTCCCATATCCTTACCCTTACTAAAATATACACTCCAGAACATTTTTGCATTTATAAAACCTATGCAAAAAGAGTAAGATATTGGATCATGTCTGTTGGATTTAATTTTCAGTATGTATTCATATTTAAACATTTTTTGAAAATAAAGACGTTTCATAATTTTTAAAAAGGGATATAATTTATCGGATTGTCTCCCTCCACCTGCACTTATTTCAGAGTTGGCAGACTCCCTGCTTGAAAGAAGTCGCCAAGTGAAACCTTGGAAGTCAAAAGGTGTCACTAATGCAACATGCAACGCCATCTACAAAAATACGCCTGCATCAGTAATTCATAAGGAAGCTCTTTCCTGCACATCCAATTTTTTATCTGTCACAAGGTTCCTTTAGTTTTTTGTCAACGGCACTGTCAAAACTGATGGCATTGAGCATATGAGAGCATATACTGCATTTTAAATAGCACTTCAAGAATTCAGATTTCACCTACCAGGCCATTAACATAGAAGTCTCTAGTAATTCAGGTATGAATTGCGGTATTGGAACAGGGACTTGAGCTTATCATGCTGACTTTTTACTTAGTTTGGGTAATATTAGGATTCATCCTAAATCTTTCTCACTGTTCTCCCTATAAGGAAAAAATATCAAGTTTTTCATACCCTTAAGCCTCCATGCAACTCCAGTCTTAAAGGGAGTATTTTTGCAACGACCCTGAGCCAAACAGCTCACATCAAAGGATCGGTGCTGCTCCAGCCTCCCAACTCCCCTTGCTGCCCGCTGTACTTAGCCCAAGGCAGCTCTGGAGTACATCTCATTACACAATGAGCCAATTCACTAAAACAACAGAAAACTAACCAAGAATGTTTTTGTTCATGTCAGGTCAGGCAAGACAAATCTGTTTATCTGGAGATGAACACTAGGACCACAGTGGGAAAGGAGGGAGAAGGAATAGCCTAGAAACAAGGAAGAATAAATGGAAGTAAAATCTCCTCCCTTTTTGGTGTGGTGATCTCTCTGTTCAGCACTGTGCTGCATAATACTTTTTTGTATGCTCTAAGTCTTCACCGATATAATAAATATTCTCACTACACCCTTTGTCCATGAGAAGCCTTCCCATTGCAACAGCACCAAACCTCCTCCTTTGCTCCAAACCATTTTGGGGACTAAAGTATCCTTACTGCAAACACAGCTGTGAACTCAGAAGAGGAAAGACTGAGGGAGAAGAGGACTAGAGAAGAGGCAAAGAGAACATGTCAGGACAATTTCACAAAGTATTCGGCCAATTTTACAGCTCTCTACTACTGAAGAGGAGCATCTTTCTTCAGCTGCAAGACAACCTTTTTCATTAGGTATTCTTCAGAAAAAGAAGTGCAAGGACCTACAAAACAGGTGACCTGCACATCACTAGGAAGTGATAAAAGAATAAAAACACTACAACCTTTGTAGATGTGGACATACAGTACTTCACCACATGATTTGGAATCAGCTAAGAAAACAACTTTGCTGAACTATTACCTCTACTGTTGCTTTCAGGATATGGAATTACTGGTTTCCGTGGGGAGCGCAGCAAATCTGAATTAATAAATGGCTTGTACTTTGGATATTCTATAAATGAAGTTGCAGAGAGTCCATCTACGGCTGACGCAGAGTTATGAGTTTTGAGTAGATCACCCTAAAAACAAAACAAAGCTGTTATTCAGCACGTTTCTCTGTCACAACAACAAAAAAAAAGAATAATTAAACGGTGTGGAGAAGTATCGCTGCAGGACACTGTTAATACCTCAAAAGCTGTAGTTCCTTCCTTACAGACTTAGGCTGTGTCATTTTTACATCTAACTCCCCTACACTAAAAACAGTATCAGAAACAAAATATCTTTTCCATACTAGTTTCTGATTCCACTTTTGTTTTCTACTTACTTAATACTGTCTCTTGCTTATTGCGAGAAGGTAATACAGCCGTCAGTTGGAAAATAGAATCATAGAATGCTTTGGGTTGGAAGGGACCTTTAGAGGTCATCTAGTCCAACCCCCCTGCAGTCAGCAGGGACATCATCAACTAGATCAGGTTTCTCAGAGCCCAATCCAACCTACCCTTGAATGTTTCTAAGGATGGGGCCTCCACTACCTCTCTGGGAAACCTGTTCCAGTGCTTCACCACCCTCAGTGTAAAAAATTTTTTCCTTCTATCTAGCCTAAATCCACCCTCCTTTAGTTTAAAACCATTACTCCTTGTCCTGTCACCACAGGCCTTGCTAAAAAGACTGTCCCCATCTTTCCTATAGGCCCCCTTTAAGTACTGAAAGGCCGCAATAAGGTCTCCCCACAGCCTTCTCTTCTCCAGGCTGAACAACCCCAATTCTCAGCCTGTCCTCGTAGGAGAGGTGCTCCAGCCCTTGGATCATTTTCGCGGCCCTCTTCTGGACCTGCTCCAACAGGTCCATGTCCTTCTTGTGCTGAGGGCTCCAGAGCTGGACGCAGTACTCCAGGTGGGGTCTCACCAGAGCAGAGTAGAGGGGCAGAATCACCTCCCTCGACCTGCTGGCCACGCTTCTTTTGATGCAGCCCAGGATACGGTTGGCCTTCTGGGCTGCAAGCGCACACTGCTGGCTCAAATAGCTGCCTTCTTAACTACTGATTATACTTACTGCACAGGAGAGAGTGTTCTAAGGTGGCCAAACCTGATAAAACACACCCAGGACCACAGTTCTACATCCACTCATCTAACACAATAGCTCACTGACTGTAGATGGGGCAGAGGACACACTCTCTCCCCACCTCACCCTCCCAGCTGTGTAGTCCCAACCCCTCTTTTCCACTGGCTTCAATTCATCTTTCCTATCCTTCCATGAACACATTGCACCTCACCAGCACAAACACCTAGGTGACTTTATGCTACACTGGATTAGTGGTATCAGCACAAGAAAAGCAGCAGCAGATCACGGCCAGGAAGGTATCTCTGCCTCCGAGCAGCAGCGTGCTGTTAGATCAGCCTGAGACTGTTCTCAAAAACACGGCCACAGAGACCACAGATTTCCCAGCAGCCTACATCAACTTTCCAAATGTTTGCTGTGTTTTGGAAGTTGCAATGACCAGAGGAGACCACCTAGCTGTGAACACGCTAAGCAGTCGGGATACCATCAAACCACGTGCTTTCTAACAAGACTCTTCTGCACAAAAGGGCCACAGCACTTAGTAGGCTGTGTTTGTGGTTTTGACTCAAAAACTGGCCACCTGGCCTAAGCTTTCTGATTTGTGTATATGAATAAAAAAAGAATGCTTATTTTTAACATGCAGGAGTAACTTCTCTCAACTGTACCCACCACTAAACATTTCAGTAACAGGATTTGAATGTAACCTAAGGGAGAAATGGGCTGCAGGCAGATGCAATGGTCCTACTTCCACAGAGCATTTCCTTCACTAACATGTCAACTGAGCAACTGCTGATCCTGGCAGGGTTTTTTTAAGCTTCTGCAAATACCAACTATTGGGAGCATATTGTGACCTAAATTAAAACACAGGAAGTATTTATGTAAGTATCTCATAGCAAATTAGACGACGGCCCAAAATGCATTATGAGGAAGAAAAATAATACAGGGAAAAAATCTAAGAAAATTTTAAGTTATTTAAAGCCTACACACAGCTAATTTCCTCTTATAAATGAAGTGATTCATTGTGGACAAGAAAATTAGGACTCTAAGTACTCTGAATGTATCAATCAGTGTTTCTAAGCACAGTTTTATGAATGCTTTGCAGTTTGTGTTGATAACATTTTCCTACACAACATAATTGCTTTTCTTGGAATAACCGCATTTGCACAAGAACTTTTGCTACCACAGAAAGCCAATTAAAACACTAATCCCTAATAAAGAATATATTAATACAAATACTTTGAACACGTTTTTTGTATGCATGCATATACACACTGTTTTATGCGCACCAGCCATACTGGTCTAACTAGAACGTGTGAATTTAAGACAGAATGAAAGCCTGTCAGGTGCCAACATCAAGACCTAAACCTCACTCCTGCAAAAATACCATCAGCTTTACAGGATGTGAACTGATGAACACAGAATAAGACGACCAAATAATGAAGTAAAAATGTACCGAGCAAAAGACAGCACTTCATGCAGCAGGCAATAGAATAACAGCAGCAACGTAAGCCTCAGCAACCCAAATGACAGTAACTATTGATTCAAATATCAATATACTATCTGCTATTGATTCAATCAAAGGTATCCCATGAAACAGTCAAAAGAAAAGGGGAATCAGTGTGCAATCAAAGTAGGGCTGCCAGCATCACAATTTTCCTAGATGGCTTTATGTCTCGCCTGTAAAATCTTGTCTGTGATTTAAAAATAACTCAATAAAAAAATCCAACTACAGGATTTTTTTGTTTGTTTTTACTGACATAAGTAACATTTTTCTAGCCAACAGCAGACTAACTGAAAGAAAAAGCTAGCATACTCCAACACTTGAACACCAAGTTACACAAAGCAAAACAAAAACAGGCTTTCGACAGGTTGCATGTCTTCTAAGTTTCACCTGGATGCAGGGTACAGGCACAAATTTGAATATTGTAATAGTCAGTACAGATATCTGTTTGAAATAAACACTGAAAAAATTGTGCTGAAATATTGTCTATAGTATAGGCAATTGTTCCTTGCTTCAGTCTAAATAATCACTTGCTACTAAGTATATTTTCCTTGCATGTTTAAGCAAAAGACTGGTTTACATTCTGTTTCACAAATAGCGACTTCTAAACAACCGGAGTGAAAAATGTGAGAAGTTTATGAAACAGCACCAAGGAAATTCCCATCATAAATCTCAGACTCAAGTATCACACCGATTCTCTGCTCCTCTCCTTGATTTCTCTCAAGTCATTAAAAATTATTTAAGTCTGTTTCTGCTCTTGGAAATTCTCATGCGGAGCATCATGCTGTGATGCTCAGGAAACTCCTGAAACATAAAAAAATACATCTGAAAACCAGGGAACTCTATGCATTTGTTCTGAATCTCAGAGCTAGGCCACACTTGCTAACTACATCTTCTCTCATTCTGGGTACTCCCTACAGTCTTTCCTTCCTTAAGCCACACTAAAGCCTCATAATTGTAAACGAAGAAGCTTAGGAGTCCCACAAGGAGCTAAGCGCACCAGCACTACGTAACGGTAGAGAGCTGAGCACATTTAACCTTCACCAGTCTGAGGACATTACCTTCCAAAATCCATCGCTGCTACCACTGCATATCGCCTGCCTACTCAAGCATGCAAAAGGGAACATTAAAAACACAGAGCAGCGACAGCTTAACACACCAGTAATATGCAGTGACCTCCTGAAGCTCCCAAAGACTAAACAGAGTGGGGGAAGGGAGAAAAAAAAAAAAAAAAACACACCAAAAAAAACCCAAAAACAAAAACAAAACAAACAACAAAAAAAAAAAAACAAAAAAAACAACCCAAAAAACATAACCTGGAAAGTTTTAAAATAGGAATCAGCAACACTTTTCAAACCAAGCAATTTGTGCAGATGACAACAGTGACCCACCATAACATTGTTACTTCTCTGTTGCAGTAAAGAAATATGGCACACTGTGGAAAACTTTCCAGAAGGGTATAAATCTCAGTGGTATACCAAATGAAAAAGGAAAAAAAAAAAAAGCTCTGTGTTTTTCTCATTATCATGCAGAATTTGGCTAGATCCCTGGAGAGTAAAAATAACAATGATTTATAAGCAAACTGTAGAACCAGAGAGGCAGAAAAATGCAGAAAATCCCTCGGGCAATAACTGCAGCAAAAAAGCATGAAGGCACAAAGCCAGCGCCTTTGGTACTAGCACTTTGGCACTGGGAAAAGGGACTAAATTAGAGTGGGTGTATTGCAAGTTCTTATATGGGTGCTAAGAAGAGCAAAAAAAAATTGAAGCTTGGTAATGCTTTAAATGACACCCAGTAGTCCTCGAAAAAAAACCAGAAGCTGAAATAGGGAAACTGTCTCCAGGCTGGAAAAAAACAGAATAACCAGGTATTGCATTCACAGAGCATAAAATATCCAAGTACCCAGTTATTGCAACTTTCAAAATAGCCATTTTGGAGGGACAATCTCGACTAGCAGCCTGCCCTCATCCCTCAGTACTCACTGCATTACTGGGAGAGCGGGGAAGGAAGAACAGCCTCTATCACCCAGAGACCAACCTAAGTGCTGTCTGTGCCTGCCTGATACAGAACTGAGTCAGGAGTGCTCTAAATTTAAATAACATCTCTAGTTAAAAGCAGACATTAAAAAGTTAACTTAGTCAAGCCATTACATCAAATAGGGGAAAAAAAACTGCTGTCCCAATACACTATTTTTTTGTTAAGTTTTTTTTGTAGTGTGCCAGCTGTATTAAAAGCAACTATTTCCAAAGTTCAGGAAGTGTAAAGTTTGCTTTCTTCCTTTTTTTCAACACATACAGAAAGTCTTCAGTGGGCAGCTTTTTCCTAAAAGTTTTGGTTTACTAACTAAATTAATTAAACAGCCTACATTCATCCACTTAAGACTAAAACTAGTTTTCTGACATCCTTCTCTATGCATGCTAGAAAAAATACCAGTCAGGGAGGGTATGGAAGTTCTCAAATCACTCTGTCATCACTCTTGCTGGTGCAGGTGCAAATACGGGACCACACTGCAGAGGACGAGGAGACGGACAACGGAGAACACCGAGCTAGGTGCTCACCAAGCAGCTATTGAGACCCCAAACCATGAAACTTCACGAGACACATCTTGCGCACCGTCTTTCTGCATCCTTTCCGCTATCTCTACTTCTCCAAAGTATTACATAAGACATGGCCACTTACAAAGGAAAAAAAAGCAATCAGAAAACCCACTTGACTTCAGAGAGCTACAAAGGTCAAGCCAAAACATCAAACAAGAAACCCAACTGGAAACTTGCGTTGCAGGTGACGATCTGGTGGAGGCCAGCAGCCTCCACCCGCCCGGCTCAGCACAGCCTGCTGCGCTCGCTCTGGCCAAGCCTCCATTTCTTCACTTCGTCTGTCACAAGTAGAGACACGGGTCCCGTTGCTTCTCTATGCTCGGCGCCTTGAGAGGAAGGTGGACAAGGAAATTCCAGTTCCCTGCGTGCAATCACCTACGCATTACCTCCAAATCAGCCGGGCGCTCACGCACGCGCTACGGACAGGGGTATATACAAAGCCATGCTGAGGTTCGAGACAACATTTCCACCTGACAAACGGAAAGGAGCCAGCGCTAATCCCATCAGCCGCTCTCCAACGGGAAGGGGCAGCCTGCAGCGCTAGCGTAGCCGACCCGTAACTGCGCGGGCAAAAGTTTAACTGAACCTCTGGCTTCGGAATAGGCGTTTTCAAAATCATGATCTCAAATAATTTCTGAAAATAAACCAAATTACAACATTTTAATCCCATTCCCTTACAAATACACTCTCCAGACACCGTCACGGTAGGAAGGCTGGTTTAAATAGCAGAGTATCTTTCTCCTTTTCTGTCGCTTATATAAAATATATGGGCATAGGTGATAGGTTTTAACACATATATATTGCATTTAAAAGACCAGACAGCTTGCACCGTCCACGCTGTTCCCGCACGCCGGGGGCGGGCAGGCCGCTGGCCCCGCACCGCCCGGCCGCTTCTCCCGGAGCCCGCCGCGGCCCACTCCCGCCCACGCCCCCGGCGGCCGGATTGCCCACCTTCCCCCTCGCCGCGGCTCCGGTGCAGCGAGGCGCGGGCGAAGGCCCCGGGCCCGCCTCCCCCTTCCCGGCCGCAGGGGCCTCGGCGCAGCGCCATGCCGCACACCTAAGGAGGCTCCGCCGGCCCTCAGCCCCAGGACGGCCCCAGCGCCGCGCAGCGGGACCTGGGCAGGCTCCCACCGAGCCGCCGCCCTTTCAGAGGCGGCAGCCGCCGAGCCTCACCGTGCGCTGGTGACTGCGCGCCGCCGCCATGTCTGCCGGGGGCCCACACTAGTGCATGTCCCTTTAAGGCACGACACCCGTCCGGCGGCGCCCTTCGCGCCGATCAAGTGCCACTTGACTGACACCCCAGCTCGCCAATGGAAGGGAGGACCGGGGGGAGGAGGGAGGGTAAGCCCTGCCGTGAAGGCGTACAAGCATTCGTCATAGACTCAGGTTTGAGTGACACGTGAGATATCCAATAAAATAATAAGAAGAGAGCTTCTCAGCCAATCGAAGGGGACGAGTCAACAGAGGCGGTGCGGCCTCCTGCGGCCAATCGCTTGAGCGGGGAGGAAGTGTGCGGGAGGAGCCAGCGGCCGCGGGATCCGTGTGGAGCACACGGCGCCTGCCGCGCACGCGCGGAGAGCAGACGGCGGAAGAGGATGGTCTTTGTCAAAATGAGCCCCCGCATTTCAACCAATCGAAAAGCAGAAGTCCCTCGGGGCAGCCCAATCAGCGCCGCGGCCGCGAGGCCACCCAATCAGCGCCCAGGGCAGGGCAGGGCGCCCGCGGCGTGATTGGCGGCGGCGGGGGCGGCGGGGGCGGCGATTGGGCGGCGAGTTTTGAAGGCAGGTTTGGCGCGAGGCGGTGATTGGCTGCCGCCGGAGCCCGAGCCCCGGGCGGAGGGAAGGGCGGGGGGCGCGGGGTGACGCCGATGCCGACACCGACACAAGGGGGACGCGGCGCGNCCGCGGCGGCCGCCCCGGCTCTTTATGCGTGCACCAAGTGCAACCAGCGCTACCCCTTCGAGGAGCTCTCCCAGGGCCAGCAGCTGTGCAAGGTGCGGCGGTGCTGAGGCGGGACGCGGGGGGCGGAGGCGCGGGGCAGCGCTCACCGGGACGGGCCCCCCTGGCCGGGGCCGGGGCTGGAGCTGCGGCAGCCCCGGCTTCCCGGGGAGGAGGAGGAGGAGGGTGGTGCCGGCCCTGGCGCAGGGAGGCAGCCGCCAGCCCGATGGGACGCCCCTCGGGCAGAGCCCGCCCGGGTACCGGCCGCGGTGGGGTCGGTTCGAGGGTTTCTTGGCTCTGGCAAAGGGGGGTAACGTCGCTCTTCTCTCCCCAGGAGTGTCGGATCGCCCACCCCATCGTGAAATGCACTTACTGCCGGTCGGAGTTCCAGCAGGAGAGGTACGGGAGGGTTTCGTGACCTGCTGAGGGAAGTCCTGCCGCAGGCGGTCGGTGGACCTGTGGAAGGAACAGCTGCTCCACCGGCATGGCCGTTTGTAAGGGCAGAAACTCACACCGGTGGAGATGCCAGGGAGGGCAGAGCTGCAGTAAAGTAACCTACCTGCCTGCTCTAGCGGCACGAGCGCGCCGCGTAAACGCAGTGCAATGTTAGATTTGTTCGCTTACCGCTGACTGCTTACCACAGCGTGTGTTTGCATGTGTGTTTTCCAGTAATTGCATGGGAAAGAATTTCAAGGTGTGTGTTTGTCGCTGAATTCAACATTATGCAATTTTATCTTTAGCAAAACTAATACGATATGCAAGAAATGTGCCCAAAACGTGAAGCAGTTTGGAACGGTGAGTAGGCTCTTGGTTCTAAATATTGAAGTTAAGTTCCTTCACGTTTTAAATTTAAAAAAGAAGTTCTCTTGCAACTAAACTTCATATTTTCTTTTGGGGGGGGCGGGGAATATTACCTTTCAGAAAGGTAATGAAAATTACTGGCAGCTCTTGATTTCCTTCGTGACTTACAGTTTCTTTTTTCAAATTGAAATCCATTGTCGTTATAAGTAGCTTAACAGTTACGAATAACTCTAATATAGCTATTCATAGCAAAAACAATGTTATTTTACTTTATGCATGTAAAGTGATTCTTTGCATGTTCTCATAAACGCACGCTTGACGCCAGAAAGACCATTAGCTGTCTGTGTTTTTAATGAGTGGTAAATGTGAAAATCTAATAATGCCACATACTTTATATTGTGGAAGTCTTAACATTTTTAAATGCATGTTAATCACATTAAGCTATTAAGTAGAAAAGATGTTATGAGTATTAGCTGTATGCATGTTACTTTGCATTTTCTCATCTTGAATTTCAGCTTGAGTTCTGTTAGAAAAATTAATTTTTTAACATATGAATACACACACTGTATCTGAGTGCCCTGCAGATAGTAGTTTATAGAAGGTATCAAGATAATCTTGTTGTGAAACAAAAGTGCATAACTTTGATATACTTGACATAAACCATATTAGATGAAATTCAGCGTATTTGAGAAATGTAACAGCTGTTGGTATGTAGTCAGACATTTTGTGAATGTAAATGTAAACTGAACCAAGAACATTCTTTCAAAAGCTTAAAATGTAGCAAAATGAAGTGCAAGACAGACCCAACAATGTTTTTTATCAGTAGTTCATGAAAAAAGGAACTGCGTTGAAGACAATCAGCCATTTCTAACCTATGAAAATTGACAGCAATTTCATTTTCCAGCAGCATATTATTCTAGCTGAGTGTATGATAGAAAAGTTGATAATCTGACCTGATGGTGTCTGGGGTTGTTGTTGGTTTTGGTTTGGTTTTTTTTTTTTTTCCCCAAGTTTCCTGCAGAATTGCAGGGATCAGGATACTAATCTTGGAGCTGTAGGGTTATCAAATCCCTGAGTAGCGCAAGGGAGAGGGATGTTTTCAGAAAAAGTAATTTCTTTAGTAATGTAGTAAAACAAGGAGAAAATGTCATCATATTTAAAAAAATACGAAAGAGGCAAGGGTAGAGGTGCGTTTCAGACACCTCTACATTTGTGTCGCATTGTATGTGTTTCTTTCATTGAATACGTACCGGGGTTTTCATGGAAAGTCTAGACTGTTTTTGAACATTGAAGGAGCATCATTTTAGGGGAAGAGTTTAGTACTGAAGATAGAAATGGTAGGAAGAAGATTCTTTAAGGTAGGTTATATGAAGCCCTAGTAGTTTAGAAGCATCGTTGTGTGATTTGAAATACCTGTGTTCATTACAGAAACTGTAAATGTATTAACTTCAGTTCAACTTACCTGTTTTTCAGCCCAAGCCTTGTCAGTATTGTAACATTATCGCAGCATTTATTGGCACAAAATGTCAGCGTTGCACCAACTCGGAGAAGAAGTACGGCCCACCTCAGACATGTGAACAGTGCAAACAGCAGTGTGCTTTTGATCGAAAAGAGGAGGGAAGAAGGAAGGTAGGCTTTGTTCCACAGCTGTAATGGCTTAGGCTGACAACAGACAATGTTCCTCCTTTGTAAGAGAAAGACTAACAGGAATGTATCTTAAGTTCACTAAAATTAGATTAAAGTTGCTGTGCTGTTTTTTACAATATTTGAATTAAATTTTGCAACTTGCAATTGTTATGTTAGCTACTGAGCTAACTTACTTTAAATTAAGTCACTCTTTAAAAATAAGCTTAAGCATAAGCTGACAGTCATAGCTGGGGAACAGAGGTTAAGCGGCTGAACAGTTCCTGGTGCTTGGATTTTTTAATTTTTATTTTCCCATCCATTGGATCTTATGTATGTCCGTAACTTGAATCTGTCGCTTTATTTGCCTGCCTTGCCTTAAAGTACAGCACCAGAGAGGTAGACTGCTCTGAGCAGCCCTTTGTGTTCTGTTTTCTTAAATAGCTTTGGTGAGTGCCACTTTCTCATTCCAGAAGGTGCTGAGGAAATGACCTCAAAAGCCTCTTGCCTGAACCCAAGAATAATGCTGTTTTTACAGAAGAATTTACTGGGTACAGGTAACACGTTGGCTGGACATCTTGATTCTGCCTGGAATACGATGGGTTGAGAGAGGGTACATGGTGTCTAAACTAAAACCGATTTGTCCCTTTAAAAAGTTATTGTCACTTCTGTGATATAGAGCGAGTCCAACATTTGCTAAGACTGCTTTCTAGCGTAACTTTAAATGACAAAAGAAATGGAATAAGATTCACTTTACTAAAAGAATAACGTTCGTACGTTGGAGATATGGTAGTGCTGTTTCATACCAAAGACATGTTTGGATTTTTCCCAAAGATAACAGATGAAGTGAAACAGATTTTTCTTGCGAATATTGAAGTACATCTTTCTGGTGCAAGTATACTTGGAAAAAAACCCTGCTATGAATTATTTCCCAAAAGGTTGATGGAAAGTTGTTGTGTTGGCTCTGCACACTGTCCTACAAGAGAGTGCTACAGAAGACAAAAGAACAGAGGAAGAGCCTAGGATCTTCACATTCTAACTCCTCATCTTCATCTCTTACTGAGAAAGACCAGCATCATTCAAAACACCACCACCATCACCACCATCATCATCGTCACAGCAGCAGTCATCATAAGTAAGTATGTCAAGAATTAAAGTAGCTGTTGGTACCCCTAACTCTTCTGTGTTCTGTTAGTACTGAGATAAAATCAAAGGAAATAAGAAATGCCGTTTAAAATATGGCATCAAAAGCAGTAGCAGAATGTTGTTCTTCCACGGTCTGTCAAAATCCTTGTATTCTTACAGTTTGGATGAAGGGAGGTCAACAAAAAGCAGAAGTTCTTGGTGATCATCAAACTAGTTGGTGTTAAAATTGGTAGCAAGTCTAGAAAAGAAACTCACCGAATAGCTACAGAGCAAGTTACTTAGGGATAAACTTGAATTTGGCTTTGTAAGCAGTAACTGCTGTGTGATCACTGCTATTTTACATGCATTTACCATGGGTTAAAAGGTGTGTATTAGCAGTGAGCACAGAACAGCTACTTCGCTCCGAATCCTCACACTAACTTACTTCATCCTGATTCATCCTGACTTGTTTGTGTGCATGTACTTGCAGTTAAATGGAAAAGCAGAAGCAACAGTGTGGGATCACTCTCAGTCTAGGACCAGTTTGTATCTCTTTGCTAGTTTTTTTACTCCAACCCTGCCGGAATATGCAGTTTGAATGGCTGTCATACAGACATAGGAAAATAACACTGTCAGTTCAGTTACTGGCAGTCTGATAACATTTCACACAGTTTTGTGCTATCTTCTGCAACTTGTCTCAGCATGCCATCTCTGGCCATGGGATAAGCAGCATACCAACTTTAATGTACATGCTAGTTTATCTAATTATAAATCCTAGGACTGTTTTGGTTTGTATGCTAGTATAATAGTAGTCATAATACTTATTTTCATTGGTAGTCTTATGGCAGCGTAACTTTAGAACTACTTACATTATTTTTATTTTTGTGTTGGATAGTGCTGCAATGGCAATGACCCTGACCCCAGGACACACAAACACTTCATTCTAAGCTTCACTTTTCCAGTGCTTATAATTTTCCATTTTGACTGAAACTTGCCTAAGTGTGACTTAAAGACAGAAGCAAAATAAGGTGGAATGATATTGGGAATGAGGAGAATACTCCATACATACTTTCACTTAAAAAAAAAAAAAAGATTTGGGTTTTTTTAGGAATTTGAAGAAGAAAATCATTCTTGTCATGCAGAGAGTCATTGTACTGTTCCTGTTCTCTCAAATCTCTGCTGAAAAACAAGTTACAACAAGCTAAATCTGTTTTAATGCATGTGGCAGAGATATAATAAGGATTAAATGAAACAAAAGTTAGCTCTTTACTACAGAATAGAGCTGCTAATATACTCAAGAGTTAAAAAAGTAAGCATATCTCTATACAGATCACAGTGTTCCTGGTCTGGCACCTTTTTTCTATAGGCTGCCATGGGTCCATTGCTTCTGGTCCAATAAATACGATTCTCTTTCCCTGTCCATTTCAGTTACTGTTAAGATGAGACAATAGAGACAATGAGGTAGAAATACAGATTCATTGAACTATTTCATTCAGCGCAATCTTCTACATTCTACCATTCCTCTATCAATGGTGTTTATTAGTTGCTTTTGAATTATTGAAAACAAATGTTCAGACCGGAGAAGCAGTTGTTTTCAGGGATCCAAAGCTTAACTTTGCTCTTATGCCACCACATAAGCACCACTTCAAGCAATGTTCATATGGCAGTGTGGGAATCCCAGGAATGCTGCTTTAGACCAGCTTGCTGAGTACAAGATTAGCAATATAAAGTTCACAAAAACTGGGAGGTACCAGCAAAAAGGTTTAGCCATCAGTCTTGAAGTCTAGCCCTTGTGTCTTACAATAGGGTAAACATTTAGCCAAAAAATACTTTTATAGCATCCTGACATAGTAAAGAGTGGTCACGAATATGACAGATCATAGGACTGTCCAGCTGAAAATTCATAATTTTTGACTTTATTTTTTTTAAAAAAAAAGGGCGGGGGGTGGATTTTGCTCAAGTATAGATACCATTTACCTAAACTTAGAAATAATGGCATGTTTGGTCAGTTACCAAGTACATTTCACATATTTCAGAATCAGCAGTCTGAGTCCAGAGCAAGATCAGGGACTATGGAAACAGAGGTAAATATGATATTATTTATTAATTTCCTTTTAATTTATCTTGCAGTTTTCATTTAAAGGACTTTTTTTCCTTGCATTTCTGGCTAGTCTCCAGCATTCCAGCTAGGAGCATGAGTTAGTTATTTTACATGTACCAAATGGTGATATTAGAGAGTTACATAGTATGAGGCTTTAGGTTTACATTTTGTTTGATTTCAGCCATAAATCCTCTGCAGCTATTCAGAATGAAACTCCAAAGAAAAAACCCAAACTGGAATCCAAGCCATCAAATGGAGATAGGTAAAGTTATATTTTTGTAAAGCTGAGCCATTTCAACTAAATAGAGCACTGATTTGTGGCCAGTTGCTTCTTTTCTTTTTTTTTTCTTTCTTGGTCTGAAGAACGAGGGAGGTGAAACTATTGTCCAGCCAGACAGATTATTGGGTGGCATCTGAGTGCTGTCAGTCAACTAAATGACTTTATTAGCAGAAAACTGGCGCTGTTTTCCTGCTTTTAAGCTGTTTGGGGCAAAATTAAGTAAAGCTTATGTATGAGGCAGCAGTTCTCAATGAAAGACTATTCCCTGACATCGGTGTTTTGTTGATTAGATGCAGGGTTGAACCTGCTGCTTTAAGCTGACGTAGTACCTAGAGAAGTCTTTTGGACC
>VYZW01006215.1:3619-38155 GCA_013401315.1 Balaeniceps rex | reverse complement strand
CACAGCTCTGTCTGGTGCTGCCAAGCCCACTAGTGCCAAAACCTGCACAGGGGCTCTTCTGAGACAGCATTATTGCGTCTGGCCTAAAACCGCCACCATCAGCTCCATTTGGACTAATTACTGTCAATTTGTCCTTACACAGACAAAGAAAAGAGTAACTACAACCCACCATTCCAATTTATGTCTTTCCAGTGAGTTATGGAGCAACCAGATGAGATCAGCTGAGGTGACCAAGCAGCTCACTGCCACTAACATGACTCTGTTCTCAGCCATGTACTCCCACTGCTTCCCTACATCAGCTCCAGTGCTCATCTGACCTCTACCAAGGTGTTTTAATTCTTCAGTCTAGCAGGAAAAGAAAGTTTTCTGCCACATCAGCAAGTTGAATCAGCTCCCCAGGAGGCAGTTAACCACCACCGGTAACAGAAAAGAAAGGACAAGGGCACAGAGCAGAAGGGGAGAGGGAATCAAGACTGTCTTTTTGGGTGGCATCTCTGTTTTGTTAGTTAAGCTGGTTGAATGATCTTTTATTATTTTACCCAGGTTCAATCCCTGGAAATCACAACCAATCCGATTCAAATTGTATCAAATTACACCTCTCAAAAGTAAATAGGAGCTTCTGTAAAGGCTTTTATATCAGTTCAGGTGTAAGAATTCAAATTTACATCCAAATTTACATAGCCAAAATTAGAGTAATCCCCAACAAAATGCAGGAAAAGTAAAGAATCGTGTGCTCGGTCTTTTACTTTTCTTCACTCCTGCAGTTGGTACAATTAACAGGAAGTCAAAGTGAAGTGCTTAAGCAATGTGGAAGCTTTCTACAGAGGAATCAGACTGCTCCCAGCCTACCATGTTCTTATAAACTGGAAGACTGAGCAGAAAAGGCAAGGTATAAACCATCTTCTCTGTCCTTACAGCTTTAGAAGAGCTGCCTCTTATTTATCTACAGTATTTTCATTACATTCATCTAATAACATTACATTAGGTTACATTACCTAATGACTAGGTGTTACAGTACCTGGTTGTTAAATAGATAGCACACAATTCTCTTTGGAAGTTGCATGAACCACTCCTAGGACATGACCATTTAAGTAAAACAGAATCAGATCATTCTCTTCTACACATTGAAGTGGCTTAAAGCTGCCTTACTTGAGCAGTTGGATATTCTCCTTACACAGTGGACCTCTGGGTTGATTTAGCCAGTCAAACATCAAAGCCAGCTCTGAAACATCTTTAGAAATGAAGACACACAAAACAGGTGACTTCTGACAGCTTTTCTGCAAAGATCAACTCTCCACCTTGCTATTGGCCCTGCACCATGGGTTAATTTCTCAACCATTTCATTCATTTTTCCATCATTAGCTCATGGAAATCACTGTCATCAGATTTTAATAAGGCCAAAAACGTAACAGGATTCCAAAAGCACTTAATGCTATTGGAGAGAATGAGACAACCCAAATAACGCCTACAACGATCAGAAACAAACATGGGATTTGGGCCTTCCCAAACACCTCATTAATGACAGGTAGGAAGAGGCTCTCTGTTGGCAAATTGTCCAATAACAGCTTATTACATGGCTTCTTTACCCTCCCTGTGATAAAAGTGGACCTCACAAGTGAGGACAGCAGGACCTGTTTCAACTTTACCATTCCTGAGTTATTTGACATTGAACTGTAGACATGGCCTACAAAGAACACACATCCAAACCACCAATTCCTTCTGACTTACCACAGGTATCTTAACTTTCCATAACATCTTTCTCTCTCTCATGACCTCCTTCACCTCCTCTTCATGGCTCCCCCTGTCCCCCATCTCTGGAAAAATTGAGATAAATACTTTATTTTGAGACATCCCTGAGAGGCAGCAGGTTATCATTCATTCAGTCTTGTAGTCTTGTTTGTGCCTCAGTATCCCCAGCTGTGAAGTGATAAAAACTTATTCATCTTTATAAATTACATTGGACTTCTGGGGAAAAAAAGTGTCTGAGTCCCAAGCAGTGCTGAAAGTCTGGCCTCAATCACAAAACATTATTTCAAACAGTTATATTTAGAGCTTCTGATGTGTAACTCAGCCTATCCTTATCTATATGCAAAAGATCCTGACTTTATATTTTTTTCCCAGATTCTCCAGAAAAGGCCAAGATTTGCCTTGTTGACAAACCAAAACAACAAAAAAATTAGCTCCATGAAGCTTACTGGAACATTAAGTACAGTCCGGTGGAATTTGACTCTGAAGAAACAGAATCTTTGACTTTCCTTTCCTCCCAAGCTAATCTCCATGAAAAAGATGAAAACTGTTTGCAAAATACAAATGAAGTACCTGAAGGGACACTACCACAGATCCTTTTCCCAAAACATAAATAGTTATATCTGACACAAGATGCCCTAGGGCACTTACAACCCTCAGCTCACAAGAAAAGAATGAAATAATCTTAGCATCCTTCACCTTTCCAGAAAATCTGGTCCTTGCTGCTAACAAAAAAATAGTTTGTTTTTAAAACAGTAGTTTCTTCCTCATGTTGTGCAATCTAATCTCACAGGTCTTTAGCACTGAGTCTACTTCTGTAAATTAAACAATTTCCCAAATTATGTCCTTTGTTAAGATTGCAAAACTAAAAATTATTCTGCCTAAAAAGTATTCTGCAACACCTTAAAAAAACCCCCACAAACCCACAACAGTATAAGAATTTGCTTATTGTTCAAACAACAATGAAAATAACCAGCTACATTTGGTTTTAAGTGTTCTGCAGCTGTTTCAGATACCCAAATTAGGATCAACATCTTTTCCTCCTACACTAGTCCAAAGGATACTAGTCAAGATGTTTAACATAACCCAGTACAACCAAGGATCCACCAGCCTAGTGCCCCGTTTGCAAAGGTGATGCCCAGAGAAAAGAAAGAATTTAGAAGAAGCCTTTATATTGTATGCACATAGACACATGTAATATGTCAGCCTCCAATACTTTCTCACTTTCCAGCTATTTATGAAGGTTATCAAAAGCCAGGCTTGACAGTGGTACCCAATGGGAGGATGAGAGACAACAGGCATAAGTTGAAACAAGGAAAGTTCAGACTGAATATAAGGGAACACTTTTTCACCATGAGGACTGTCAAGCATTGGAGTGAGGTGCCCAGAGAGGTTGTGCAGGCTCTGTCCTTGGAGGCTTCAAAACCAGACTGAATAAAGCTCTGAGTAAACTGGTATGAGCTAGGTATTCAGCAGGATATTGGACTAGAGACCTCCCAAGCTGAATTATCCTATGATCCTATTTTTCATCTGAGGATCTCTTGGGCTGGACGTTGCTTCCATGTATTTAGCTACCCTCAGTTTTCTTTTTATATGCAGTCTTCTCTTGAGCCTGTGTAAACTTCTGACAACTAGTTCCTCCACCATCTGACAAACAACATCCCTTGCTTTGATCCTAGCTCCCCTGAGCTTCATTTCATGGCCCCGGCTTGCTTTCAGGTGAAAGAAAAATAAAAAACATCAGCTGGGGAAGAAAAGAAATACATTTTAAAAAAAATTATTTTAGTACCATTTATTCACAATATTCTTAGTACATGAAAACCCTTTTAATAAATACTCTGTACTACATTTCCCAATTTGGAGGTGAGGGGGAAGGAAGGCTACATATCACAACTTGCTTCAGTTACCATTACTTGCTGCCAAAACCTCTTAGCACTGTGCCTGCCTGCACAGCACACCTTTGTAATACTCGCACTGGATTGTTAAAATGCAAAGTAAGTTTTCACCTCCAGCCATTGCACAGGCACAGAAATGTAAAAAGGAAGAATTGCTTGTCTCACACCTACTGAAGTTCCAGGTGCCAGTCTCAGTCAAGGCACCTGGACTGAATGTGTACAGAGAATGAGTGAAGCTGTCCCTCCACCCAGATGGTATAAGACAGTATCATCACAACCTATCCTGCTCCAGGGATTAGCAAACAGTTTCAGTCACTGTCAGGTTTCTATCAGGTATCCTTCAAAACTTGAATTCGGTTAAGGCAGAGTTCACTTTTATTCTCCTGACTAAAGATGCTCTGTGGATACTTGCACAGCTTTCTATCTTCTGCGCACGATTGAGCTGAACATAGTGTATGAACAATTTGTGCAAGTGTGACTGGTATGCTGTAACCTTCTGCATTTTAACAGTGAGACCAAACATCTTCCACCACCCCACAGAGGAAGGTCATGATCCATCTCCATAGTATTAAAGTCAAATTTGCTTCTCCCTAGGAGTCCAATATCAATACATAATCTGGACAACTGAGACTCAAGAGACCACAAGGCTAAGAGGAACCACTGGATAATCGTACCTAGGGGTTTTTTTAATCCATCAGGTCTTTAAATACCACTCAGTTCCCTCATAGTAAGTCCAGTGATTAGTACCTAAATCATAGAATCATTTGGTTGGAAAAGACCTCTAAGATCAAGCCCAACCGTACCTGTCCACTACTAAACCATGTCCCTAAGCGCCTCGCCTACCCGTCTTTTAAATATCTCCAGGGATGGTGACTCCACCACTTCCCTGGGCAGCCTGTTCCAATACTTGACAACCCTCTCCATGAAGAAGTTTTTCCTAATATCTAATCTAAACCTCCCATGACACAACTTGAGGCCATTTCTTCTTGTCCTATCACTTGCTACTTGGGAGAAGAGACCAACACCCACCTTGCTACAACCTCCTTTCAGGTAGTTGTAGAGAGCAGCAAGGTCTCCCCTGAGCCTCCTCTTCTCCAGACTAAACAACCCCAGGTCCCTCAGCTGCTCCTCATGAGACTTGTGCTCTAAACCCTTCACCAGCTCCGTTGCCCTTCTCTGGACACGCTCCAGTGCCTCAATGTCCTTCTTGTAGTGAGGGACCCAAAACTGAACATAGTATTCAAGGTGCAGCCTCACCAATGCCAAGTACAGGGGAAGGATGACTTCCCTGGTCCTACTGGTCACACTATTCCTGATACAAGCCAGGATGCCGTTGGCCTTCTTGGCCACCTGGGCACACTGCTGGCTCATATTCAGTCGGCTGTCGACCAACACCCCCAGATCCCTCTCTGCCAAGCAGCTTTCCAGCCACTCATCCCCAAGCCTGCAACATTGCTTGGGGTTGTTGTGGCCCAAGTGCAGGACCCGGCACTTGGCCTTGTCACAGCCCACTGATCCAGCCTAACCCTCTGTAGAGCCTTCCTACCCTCAAGCAGATCAACACTTCCACCCACCTTAGTGTCATCTGCAAACTTGCTGAGCGTACACTTGATGCCCTCATCCAGGTCATTGATAAAGACGTTAAACAGAACCAGCCCCAACACTGACCCCTGGGGAACACCACCTGTGACTGGCCTCCAACTGGATTAATTAAATTAATTAAAATCATTAATTTTGTTTTGGCATCAAGCCACAGTCTCTGGTTATGCCTCTGTCCATGCCATTAATGACTGCTTTAGGACCTAGCTTCCCCCCCCGCCATGAAACTACAAACCATAAGTCACTCCTGTATCCTTCTTTTTGATAAAATAAACAGGTTGGGCATCTGAAAGGATTTCTCCCTTCATAGGGAGGGATTTTTTCCAGCAATAAACATTTATGGTTTATTTCTTTACTCTAACTTGATTATATTCTATAATGGATGTTAATATTTGGAATGAGGGCCGCGTTATAGAATATGGGGAAGGAAGCAGTTGGAGAAAGACTGTTTTCCAGGATGCAGCCTCCGTTGCTTAAGCATGGCTTTTATTCCTTTATCCTCTACACGTAACTTGCCTTGTTGGCTGGGGCCTATTGAAAAAAATGTAGCTAAATGCAATAAACCTGTGACACACCTCTGTCCTCACCATTATTTATTCTTCAGGAATCTCTTCTCATTTGTTGATTCTTTCAGCAATGTTAACTGTATTTACTTTCAGATCACTGAAGATGTTGAATAGTGACAGGCTCTGTACTAATTCTTAAAAAAACAAAACAAAAAACAACCACCAACAACAAACCAAAACCCCAAACAGTAAGAACTCCTACTCAAAATTTATCCGTTGATTACTACTTTTTGAGATTTCTCGTTAATAATTCTTAGCAATATGATTAGCAGCAGTGAAAAACGAGTGAATCTAACTTTGTCTCCAGACAAACAACTAACCTGCAACCCTGCCTTAAAATGCTTGAATTCCCTGCTTCCAATTTGTTAGAAGATGTAACAACGAAACAAGCAGAAGAGATCAGGGAAGAGCAAAATAGGCAACACTGCTCAGTAAGCCTCATGAGAAGGGAAGATAAATACTCTAGAAACAAATTTGAGATCCATTCAGGGAGTAACGTGATAATTCCTCTTTACTTGCATGGTAATAACTCAGTAGTAACAGAATCTGTGGCATATTTGTTTGCTCTTCCTTCACAAATAGCAAGCCTACCACTTCATGAAAACAACTGTGTGTTAGAAAAACATTTTCAAGAATGAAAAACAAGAGTTCTTAGTCTATACTGAGGAATCTTGCTCACTGCAGATAGTTATCTGCAGATTTCTGACCTGTGCATCATGCTGTTACCTCTTATAGGTGAGTCAGCAACAAATTCTTCCATTCACATTTGAAAAAAAAGATGTTACACATCAACCTTCAATTGAAACTAGTAACACAGGAAAAATCTACTGCAGCAGCCATGTATCTGTAGGTGTTCATGGGCATCAGCTTTTCTTTTTCACTTCAAGAAAAAAATAAAATCCTTCTGTTGCACCATAAAAAGCTTGATTAGAAGAATAATGCCTCAGGCAAACCCTAGAGGTAGCAGCAACTTGAAAGAAACACTGTGCTGAAAAAGTAAGTTGATGCAATATTAAACAAGTGAAATCAGGGAAATGGAGGGGGGAGGGAATCTGAGAGAGCCAGATTCTGAATTCCTTTACATTGATTTGACATTAACCTAATTCTGCTAATTACTGCAAAATTGCTAGTTATAGCAATTACACTACTCACTCATATGAATGTAACATACAGAACCAGGCTCTATCTGCATCACAGAGAGCTGAACGCACAGACCTGAGCTCCACTGCTCCCTCAGCAGACCCCGAAACGTAACTAACCTAGTTACATTTGCCACAACCTCCAAGTGTCTTGCCATGACACAATTCCCTGGTTAGTGGTGAGCGGTGATGGGGGAGGTCATGGGGAACTGCATCCAGGCAAACAGAGCATCTCTTCTGCCTCAGAAATGGCCCTTGGAACAACGATTGCGCTTTGCTGATGAAACCACACGAAGGAGCTGGTTCCTCTCTGGAGATTTGTCTGGTTCTGTCCAGACCTTTCAAATGCATCACTCGGAGGCTGAGATACTGCCTGAGATATCACAGGCTAGATACACACATGCACAAACACACAAGTTTTCAACAATGAAAAAAGGCTTCCCAATGAAATGCTCATCCAGCCTTGACCAAAACATCACAGTTCCTTCACACTGTTATTATTTCCTTACAACACAGAAGACAGCTGCACATTTTTTTAGTCACACCTCACCTTTCACCCGTTACTGTGAGGCACGTTCAATTTGTCAAGTGTCATATCAAAGGATTTTTGAAGATTCTCTTTCAAAAACAACAGGATCAGTTGCCTTGAGAAACCAGCATTGCCAGAGGCATGCAGTGACACCACTATCGGTGCTACGGCAGTCTGGGGCCACCACTGCCCCCAATGTCCTTTACTGCTTGTGGTAAAGGTTATCTCACCCTGTAGCAAGGGGCAGGAACTGACTGATTCCAGTCCCTGACAGGTCCTAAATTCATTTTGAGAATGTAATTTGGATGTTGTTTTTGCAACCTGTTATTTTCAGGAAGATGCCAAAGCGCACAGAGGTATGAGCTTGCCTTTAAATACCCAGGGCTTTCTGTCCACTACATACTTCAAGTTTCTCTCCAAACGCTCATGCTTAACGTGCCATTTAGGTAACCATGCTGAAAAAGATGACAATCCTTTCTGCACTGCTGGCTCTGATTCTGGTCGATCTCCTAAAGGCACAAGGTGAGTCAAAAACATATTGGCAAATCAACCTTTGTCAATTTGAAATAAGATTCACATTCCAGAGTGTACTTATTCCCAGATTTTTTTTTTTTCCCTCCTCAGACTCCTACTTGGGCTCTCTGATCCATAAAAGCAACTATGTACATGTTTAGATATCCCTAGAAGTAACTTGGCTTTTCAAACCATCCTCCTCATCCTTGTAAATTCCTTTCATTTTATATGTAGGTACCCCTGTTACCCCTGTGCTTGAGGCAACGAGTGTGGAGCAGAGCAAAGATCCCAGCATGCAACCAAGCACAGAGCTCCCCCTGGACTACAGCAGAGACCCATACAAGGAGGAAGGCACGGAGCAAGTTGGGAACACTGGAGTGCAAGAAGGCGAACAGGCCACTTGGGAGCTGAGCGGAGAGCCAAGTACTGAATCTACCCCTAAGCCAAGTGTGGAGTCAAGCAAAGAACCAACACAGGTGTCAACCACTGAAATATCTGGTAAGACCCATTTTGTCTTTGATTGTCCATGTTATTGTTATTTCAATTTTATTACTCCAATGCTCCTACCTTTCCTGCACTAATGGGGCAAGATGTAAAAAATACTGCTTTTTGTTGTAATCTATTTCCGGCAGGGTATCTGGCATGCCAGAGATCTAGTCACCTTCTGCTCCTCTCCCCCTTCCAAAAACATAAAGAAATTGCTAGTAATGGAGAGGATAAATTGTGTTATTATGGATGAGTGCATTTTACAGCTGTATATGAAGTAAGGAGGTAGCACCTCCCCTCTCCATGAAAGAGGCGTCTCTTATGGATGTAGTTAATGCTGGTTTATAATGCATATTCCTAATCTGGGGTGGGGCGGGGGGGGGAACAACACACAAAACCAAAACCAGATTTATATGGTGGAGTTTCATTGTTATGAAGGCCTGTGGTCTGCCTGAGTGACATTTCACTCTGGTGAACCTCATTTCCATCAAGATGGGCCAAATTATCCCCTACAGAAGAAAAACCTGAAGAGGAGTCAGAAGTTCAGTGACTGCAAACCAGCAGAGGGTCTGTCATATCATCCATCCACATGGAGCTCTCTCATCTCAAACAGTGTTACATTTGAGGGCTCTACCCTTTGTCCCTTAGAGCTATCAGCAGCTTCTTCAGAGCTCACAGCAGGGAAAAGAACGTGGAAGGGGATACACCAAAGAATTACTTATCCCCCATCCTCACCAATTCCTGCCATGCTTCTAGTCTGGCTAGCAAGACAGTCTGACACTGACTTAACCTTCCATATTCCTTTACTCTTGTTCACATCAGCTGCCTCATCTTTTGAGAGAGTTTTCCCTTGAAAACATTTCCTTTGAAATGTTTTTGCTTTGTTTCTCCCACTTACTTCAATGACATTTAGGACTATGTCTGTGCTAGGAAAACTGGAAATTATAATATCCTGTCCAGTGTGGTTTCAGAAAATGGAGCAACCCCCGAAATCAGTCAGCACTACTGCCACCAACAAAGCAAGGAAGCGCTACGGTAGAATTTCCTGAGCTCGCTGTAAACTATCACCTTTACTACTGTTACCACCAGGGCAGTGTTGAGACCTCAAATGCTTCAGTAAATGGATGCGATGAACCTCAGCAAAAAAATACTATCAAGCACTCATGCTACTCATTCCTCTAGCCCCTGGATTTTGTGTCTACACTGCGGTGTAAATTTATGTGCCCTGTATCTCCATGTTTCTCATTACCACAGTGAGCTGCTTTATCATGCACGCGGCCTCATTAATGAGTAAAGGGACACAGCTTCATTATCAGATGTTGTTAATTCTTTTGGGTTTCTTTCACTTGGTTTTTTTTTGGTTGGTTTTGTTGTTTTGGGGTTTTGGTTTGGGTTTTTTTTTAAAAGAAAGGAATGTTTTACATAAGACATTATAAGTGAAGATCTTTTAAATGGACACAAGGATCTTCTGAACAATGAAGGCTTAAGGAGGGTTGGTTTGTTTGTTTGCTTGTTCTTTACAATAGTTTATGTAGAAACAATCTTATTTCCATGGTGTTCATAGGAAAAAATTTGCAAAGCCCCAAAGTCGCAATTCCAAGCAGTTCTGTCACTCATTGTAGTGGTTTTACATTCATTCTCTTTTACTCTAGGATAAACTGCAACATTAAATCTTGATGGAAAAGCAACAGCCACACACACCTACAGAGCTGATTTCACCACAAAAGAACACACACGCGGTACCTGCAGCAAGCTGGATGGTGAAGCAGTTCCTAAAACTACAGCTTATGGGAAAACTGTAGGTTAATTAGGTAACAGGTGACCTGTGCTGTTTTGCTTGCATAATAACCTGAAATAAAGAATGTCATTGCAACTACATGCTTTGTCATTATTGTAAATCCATTCTTTGCTCCACTTGAACAAAAAAGTTTTTAGGCTATTTTTTTCTAGGTCTCCTCTCAAACTTACTTCCAACAACTGATGCTTGTGTTTTCTTGTTTTATTACTGTTGTGACCAAGCCTACATTCAGTTTTCAGGAACTAGGAACAGGGCTGTGAAAGTATTTTCAGGCAGGCTCCAGAAAACTTCAGAAGACTACTTTAAGTCTGCTGAAGGCATCATCAGAGAAGGGGGACAGTTTGAAACACAAGTCATTCATCTGCAAATTTTGTCAGCCAGAACAACAGTAAGTAAAGAACATACACAGCTGTCTCCAAAAATAAGTTTGCTTTTGACAAAACTGTAGAAGACAAATTAGAAACATGAATGTATTAACAACTTAACTTACCTCTCATATAATATCCAAGTGCTTTCTGCTGCCTGGCATCAATCGCAGCATTCCTTGTTTCGTATTCTTACTGTTGGAGCAAAGAGAGCAGGCTGAGCGCTGCTCAGAACAGAGATGCTGGCTCTCCTTGGAGACTATGGAACCATACAGAGGTAACATAAAATAAATTAAAAGTGCCAGAAAAACAAGGTTCTCCGAAACAGTTTAGGAATCCATCTTTGCCAAGGAACTTAATGCTGAAAAATTTCACGAAAAAAAAGTAACCACACAAAATCCATTGCAGCAAGTGAGGTGTCTCTGTATCCTCAAGTGGCTGGTGTAGTGTAGACAAAGCAGTTGTGTGATATTGAAAGAAAGGATAAGCAGTCTGGGATTTCCATTTTTTTCAACTTATTTTCAAACATAATTTGGTATCTTCTAATTACTCATTTGTAAAGTCATAAATAAGGGAAGTCCAACATCTAATCCCCCATTTGTAAAATTAAGTAGAAGCTATCTAAACGCACTAAACCAGGACACTGGTTTATATATGTAGATCACCAATATCTTGGAAGGCAATACAAAAGCCACCAAATATTACAGTCAAAACACATTTTGGTTCCAAGCCAGCATTCAGTTTCAGGTTTTGTCTTCTAAAGCAATTCTTACAGTCTGCCAGCATTGCACTTCTGTTTGACCAATAAGCCAGAAAACCACTGAAGGTAAAAATTGCTTTTTTTTAAAAGAAAAAAAAACAACCTCAACACACCCAACACAAAAAACAGAACACCCACATTCTCAGCTTTTTATTGCACCATGCAACAGGGAGACATGAAATAACAATTAAAAACCCCTCAAGTTGCACAGTGGCACACAGATAATTTCTAGAGTTTCATATTTTAAAACATTGCTCACATGATTGGTAGAAATTGGTAAGAGAAAGAAAATTGATTCAGTAACAAATACTTGTTGGGCAAAAATGACTGGTAATGAAGAAAATCACCACATGATGGCTCCAGATACAGAGGCTTTTAAACGGAGTTGCATTTAATATTCATACAAAACTATGACTACAAAACAAGTCAGCTAGCTCTGCAGCAGCAGGAGTGAAGAAATACAGCAAACAGAGCTCACCCACTTCTAATCTAGGCAATACAGAGGTTACTTGCTTTTCACTACTTTGGGTCACCTACCATGTAAGAATGCAGGTCACTGCCCTCTCATCTGTGGTTTGGAGAAACCTCTTTAGAGGGTGCCCAAGAGGATATTCAAGAGTACTGAATGGGATACAGCAACGAAAATGATGGAAACCCACTTCTTAGAGTCACAGCAGGAAGTGGAATGAAGCAGCTCTCTCCCATCGACTCATTCAAAACTCTCATCAGGGTAGAAAGGCTGCAAGCAAATTAAAGGTAACTTAAATACAAAGGATCAGTTCTTAAAAGGCCATAATGAATTACCACGCATAAGTGCACTGTTACCATGCACTTAGCTCTAAGTATATCCTGTAAGATTGTAAAACAGATTAATCAGTGATAAATAGTAAGCTGTCTGTTGGGACCTCAGCTTTTAAAGCTCTGAGTTGCAACCAAAAAGAACCCCTGTCTCCCCAGTTGTTTGTTCATAAATTATTCACTAGGAGGTGTCTTGTACCTTCTTTCAGGACCTCTGATACCAAACAGAAACACAGTTTTCAGACACACAATTCTTTCTTATTCTCCACAGATGGCCTCTCCCACCTCTACCTCCCTCACCTACTGCAGAGGAAAGACATCACACAGGTGTCCAGACTAAGAGCTCTCATGGCAGACATGAAAGGCACCTTTCCTTCCAGCTGTTTACAGCACTGTAACATTTCATGAACACCCATGGTTGTGCTCTGGTAAATCCATCATACCATGATAAAGCACTATCTCCCCAAGCTCCCGTATGATAAAGTTTGCACTGTTAACTATTAAGGCAGACTTGCATTTCTGCAGCACAGCCAACATATTATTTATATCATTTCATTGCATTGGTTCTTCTTTCCCTTCAGAAGAACTTCCAGGAAAATCAATGGATACAGTGGGGGGTGTATCCTGCCATGAGGTTTTGTTACGCAGCGTTAGACTGTAGGAAAAAGCTAGATGTTTTGTTAGAACAACTCACCAAGGGAGACCTGTGAAACTGGCAGGTAGAAGACTGGATATTGAAGCAGCAAAAACCAAAATCCAGTTCCACCCACCTTAACGAAACCCCATGAATTACCTCAGTGACCAGCAGAAACGAGGGACAGGTGAAGAGCAGACTACACTGTTAAAAGTTACACATAAAGATATGCAGCATGTGGATGCTGGTTACAACTCCTAACATGTTACTCTACAGGCATAGAATCATAGAATCATTTAGGTTAGAAAAGACCCTTAAGATCATCAAGTCTAACCGCTAACGTAGCACTGCCAAGTCCACCACTAAGCCATGTCCCTAAGCGCCACATCTGCAGAGCTTTTAAAGGCTTACAGCACTTGCAGTCCCATAAGTATACATCTTTGAAGGCACACTATTCATACGATTTCACATCTGCATTTTTGCTATGTTGAACCCATGGAACATTCCTTTATTATAGATTACTCAGAGATCTTTGTTTCAGAGCAAGGAAGAACAGAGCAGAGCAAGAGTCATACCGACAAAAAGTACACTTTTGCTCCTTGGAGTTAAGCTTACTCAGCTGGAAGAGGCATGCAGAGTGGTTTTGCTGTCATGCCAGTATCTTTACATCAGTGCTGGAGTATACCAGAGTATTGGAGACAGAAAGAAATAGGCAGAGACTATGGCTAAGGGCAGCACTGCAGCTACTTTGTACTGTAGGAAGAAATTTAGAGTGGAGTGGCAAGAGGCAAGGGAATGTTCTGTGCCTGAACGATAAGCTGCATAATAATGCTATCTGGTTGAACAACAGCCTATAAAATATTCAGTGGGTACCTCTTTCACTGACCTGATAAAATGTATAGCTCAGGGCCAAGAGGTTCATTCTGACATGTCAAAATTTTCCACTAGGAACCTAATGCAAATTAATACCAAAAAGCAAGTGCTGTCATTACAACATACAGAAAAACATCAGAAAGACTTCTAAAACAGCAACTCTCTCCTGGAGAAAAAAAAAAAAAAAAAAAAAAAAATTGTTGTTTATTCTACACTTTGAGTAAACCCAGCAATTACACCACCAGTGAAAAAGCTTCTCTCTACTATGGGGCAAACTAGAAATTAACAACATACCCCACAAACCTCCTCCTCCACCACGCCAACACTGAGGACGTCAGTGAGGCTTTGTTTCAGGCAATCCACATGCAACAGAGCCAAATTCAAGTTCACCATGAGCTCCCAGCAGAGAGCTTGCTAGTATCAAAAACTAGCTGGGTGCAGGCTCAGTTTAGGAGGATGCTGTTATCCAAAGCCTCAAGCTGGGTTTTGCATCCAGCAAGACTTTGTACCTGGGCAAAGGCTAAGAGAAAAGGCAAGCAGATTTGCCCCCTTGGTCTACTACCACTGGCTGTCCAGTTTGGCCCAAGAGTCACAACACATTAGTGCCAATAAACTCCAATTTCAACTGATTTTTCCGGGAATTTTAAAGCTGTTGCCCAATTCAGTCTAACATGGTATACATACAGAGGTTCCTTTCAGTAAAAGAAGGCAGGCTTAAGTTGGTTTCTGTTCATGGCTACCAGTCACGTCCTCATGAAACAGCATACACCCAAAAAGGCACAGGTCTCTACACAAGGTATGTCCGAACCAACAAAGAATTCAGTTGAATAGGATAGGTGAAAGAAAGATTTAAGTTCCACAGAAGTCAAGTCTGAAGGTGCCGAATTTAATCTCTCTGAAGAGGACAAAAAAGACAAGGGGACAACAGCAACTGTGCTTTAACTGAACTTTTTAATAGGGATGGATACAATTAATATACCGTAAGCCAGTTAACAATTTTCACTGAAATCTTATTACCTTAGTGAATAAATTAATGGTCAGCTGAACAAAAAACACCCAAGGATTGAGTAAAGATATTGCAAATCCCTTGAGGAGCTCTTTCACTGCTACACTTACTGTTTTCACTGATACACACCCAAAAATGTATTGTTATGATTATTCTGTTTCTCCAAATGCCTCCATAGCAGCACCTGCAATATTCCAATGATGAACTCATTGAATGACTTATAGTCCATTATCAGGTACGCAGCTCTTTGGTAAAGGTGTGGCAACAGATTCTTTGCTTTCTGTCAACGCTCGTGGCTGATGGACAAAAACACTGAACCTCACACCTTGGTTAGCCGCTGCCCTCACAAAACCACTATTTGCAGTCATGGTGATGGCTTTTAAAGTGTCTCCTGTCCCAAAAATGGTTAGAGAACGGCTGTTGATTTTTGAACTAGCCACTAGTCCTAAGGCACGGTCAGATGGCTGATCTGGCACCACATTAATTCTTTTAACAAGCAATGCAGCTCGCTCTTTCTCCCCAGGTCCTCCCAGCGTTTCCAAGATGGACTGAAAATCTCTGACAGCAGATTCACAGGCAAAGAGCTCTTTCCCCTCCATGAACTCCTCCAGCTGAGGCAGGACTCTCTCCCTCCTTTCTTGAGCCGCTTGTTCTGTTAGCACTTTTTCTTTGAAGATGAAGTAGCAGCCACCATAGCTCAGAGCAGAGACATAGGTTATTAAGGTAGTGATGTCCAAGTTAACTCTATTGCACACATTTACTTTGATCTGGGTAGGAAAAGCAATGCTGGCCACTAAATTCTCCCGGTCTACCCTGGTCACCTGCAGGAGTTCAGGACCTTCTTCATCTGATTCACTGGCACTAAGGTGCTTGTTTTCTGTAGATGGCTCTGCCAGCAAGTTCACAGCAACGATGTCTCCTCGCACAGATATTCCCATCTCCTTGAGTCTCTCTGCCATAGGACTGGACACACTGTTGTAGAATGCAAAGATTATGTGGGGATTACTGTATTCCACTGGCTGCTGACGGCTTGCTTGCAGGAAGTCCTCTGCCTGCTCAATGACGCTTTTGTCACCATACTGGCCTCTCCCCAGCCAGATATTATGCAGGGCCTCAGCCTTCCGACCGATAGCCTTCACCCATGTGTGACCTCCGTTTGCAACAACATCTACGACGAGTGTCTGTTTGTCTCCAAACCTGTCCTCATAAGCAAAGACATGGAGGACACTGACAACATCCTCCAGGTTCTCTGCTGACTGAATAATGGCTTGGAGATGGGTAAGGTTTGTACTCTGCAGATGGGATTCTTTAATGGCTACCTTCCCTGCCTCCACCTTGTGTAAGAAGTTTAGCTCAGCCTTCAGTTTGCCACACAGTTTTGCCCCACCTTCTATTCTCCTTTTCTGAGACTTGGAAAGGGCTTCTGCTCTCTTGATCAAATCTTTGGCAACAGCAATTCTTTCACAAAGCAGCAACTGCACGGACATGTTGGAAACATTATTCCTATCAAACGAAAGCAAAAGAGAAGATTGTTATTGCATGGCCAAGAATAAAGACAGTCAAAAGAGGTCTTTGCAACAGTGTACACTGGAACTTTGCAGTAGATTTAGTGCAACAGCTACCAGTGTCGTAAAGCACAAGCACCAGGAACCTCAGCACAAGTCCACAGAAGAGTTCAATTCCTTTCCTTCGCCTCTGGGGATCCAGCCTACAGCCTCAGAAGGTCTCAGTTCTCAGCAAGGGAGAACAGCCGTATTCAAGTCTCCACACACACCTTGCAAGTTTGTGTTTTTTCCCCCCACATGTGAGCCCTTCACTGGGCTAGTCCCATAGAAAGATCTCAACTCTCACACCTCATTTGCAAAAGCTGCCATCCAGAACAAAATTACAAATCCTGTTAATGCCATAAGCAAATCTTGCCTCTCCCTCTCACCACAGTTACCACTAAAATGTAAGAGCTACCCACCATGCTTACAGACATACATAAAAACTGTTAGTCTGGCTCCCAACAAGTATTTTAACACAGCACAGAGGAAGCCTATTGTATTTTACAATTATGGGTAGCACAGCTCTGTCCTCTCCAGCTTCCAACTTCACTGCACAACTTGGTAAATGAACCCCTAACAATCTCCTGGCAAAATTTCAACACTACACAGCATCATAACAGACTACAATTCATAATTCTAGAGCCAGGAGGATCTAGAAATCTCTATGTTTTCTAGTTCTGCTAGAGACTTGCTGTGTTGCATCCAGTAAGTCTATTCCTTCGCAACCATATTACTTTAGTACATCTCCCGGAGCAAAGTATGATAGGAATTACTTAACTGAATGTGGGCTTGCTTTGAAAAACGTAGGATTCAATACCACACCAAACAATACCATTTTTTATGACAAGCAGTAAATAGCCACTATGAATAGTGAAATTAACCGATTTCGACTCCCAACTAACAAGTATAAACGCATGCTCCTGTAATTCTTACCTAAGCTGCATGCTGAAGCAAACTGGTATTAAAGGGCAAGCCAAATGCAGCTTCAGCTGCAGATGAGCAACAGGACATGGCCTGGGTCCTACAACAGGCTCTGCCTGTGCAACTGTGGAGCCTGGCTTCAAGCAGTTGAAATCAGCCTTGCATTATGCACAAGTTCAAATGCAGTCAGCATTAACTGCTACCGGTCCAGTAAACATCCAGCACCAAAATCTCCCCCTTCTTAACCAAAAAGCCTAATGCCTTCCAACATGACCTACTGACTCTGTTCAGGGTCAGAAGAGGCCAGTGAAATTAGTCCTTCCCCCCCCCCAAGTCCTCACCATGGCTACAAGTTTATTCTTATATGTAAAGCAATGAGTAAACCCCCCTCCCCCCCAGTTACTACTTTGGCACCTCTCCCCACAGCAGCTTCAACTTCTACAAACACAAAAAGGCTTCAAGACAAAGCTTACTTCAAGTTTTTCAGTGAAAGTAAGACCACAAACCCAACTACTTTTCCAGCACAACAACCGCGAGGCAGCCTCTATATCAACCCCAAAGCCTCAGAAGAGGAACTACTCCTTAAAATGAAGCGGGGGGGAGCGGGGAAGAAACCCTTCACACAAACGCTTGCTGTTACAAGCAGCCCACGGACGCCGGTCGCTGAGGCGGAGGAGCCTCAGCCCAAGCGCGGCCTCAGTCCGCCGCGCACGCGCAGACGCACCCAACGAGGACCGCCATCCCCACACCCGAGGCACACGCCCGCCATTTGAGGGCGCCCCTCAGAGGGCGCCCCTCAGGGCCCGCCCCCTCGCCCGCCTCCCCTCAGCAGCCGCGCACAGGCGCCGCTTTACCCCGCTCCCTTCCCCTCGGGGTGTGCATCTCCCCTCAGCGGGCAGCGGCGGGAATAGCCGCCTTTCCCGCCCCGGCCCTGTACACCCGTCGCCCCCACCTTCGCGGCGCTCCGCGATCAGGTGAGAGCGGCGCCGGGGAGGTCGCGGCGCCATCTTGGGTGAGGGCAGGGTGCCCTCGGCGCTTGCCCCCAACCCCTCTCGGCGGCGCCGGCGGACCCCGGGGAGCCCCGGCGGCCGGCCCCGGCCCCGGCCGCGCCCCCTTGCCTCGCCCTCACCCGACATACCTTCCCCGGCAAGTGGTGGGTGGCGGGAGTCGGGTGGCTGCGGGACGGGGCCCGTATCCTCCTTACTCCCCAATCACTGTCGAGGCGCGACAAGCCCTGGCCCGCCTTGCCTCTCCGGGCGCTCCCGGGCCGCGCTCCCTCNGGGGACAGCCGCCGCACCCGCCTCGCCGCGCCGCCGGCGCCAGCCCTCACGGCCTGGCTTTCCTCCCGGGCGTGTGTGCAGTCAGAGTCACGGCGGTCCTCAGATAAATACGTATTTTATCCCGAAAAGCCTTTATTAAGGAGCAAAGACCGTTGAGCAGCCATGGCTCAATGCATGTTGGGTCCATGAAGTTCAGATAACAAAAACGGGCCTTATTAAACCATTTGGTGCTAAATGTGAGCAAGTGACCTTGCTAGCCCTGAGTTGCTGCCTGCTTCCAAGCAGTAGACACCTCTGTGGCCTCTCGCCTCCCTCCGTGCTGCAGCAATACTCTCTGACAGCATAGGAGAGACTTGCCTTCTCTCCAGCTACTACTGATGGCCAGTTCCTACAGTTCGTAATTGTCTTTACTTGTCTAAACGATGTCACAAGATTCTGCAAAGCAATAGTAAGCCAAAGTGAGTTGTAAGGGGCTTACTGCACCTGTGTCTTCTATCACATTGGAACCTAGTTAAAGTCATAATCTCGTGAAATGGTGACACTTCTCAGATCCTGATCCTACTAGTTAAATAAAGTCCAAGGAAATTCTCTGTTCTTGTAGGTGTCACACTGTCCTGAGTTCCTCACAGATCATCTTCCAGGACATGCAAATCAAGAACATTACCTAAAGTGACCAGTGTCTTTTTTTCTTCTTTCAGATGACTGCATTAGGTAATGATGACTGCAAGGTAAATAAAGCAAAGTCATACTTCATGGTCAAATGAAGTGTTTGTCCACTTTATTCCTCCTTGACCCCACCTTATGCACTCTGTTTTACAAAATATAAACAAAGCTAATACAATTTTTAAAAGTGCACTTTTTGAAAATGACCACAACCACCATATAATTTGCTACTCCACTACACTAGTATGTCTCACTTCTGAAGTAATTTTTTTATTTGAGGAATACATCTCAAAATTACTATTTCCTTAAATTCCAAGGATTTTGAATGGAAAAAGATATAAATTAGTTCCCTGCAGTTTAAAGGTTCCCTTTAAATACTAGATAAAATTTAGTCACTATTCTAGACGTGCAGTCATCTGAGTATGGCAATGATTTTCTTCAGCGTAGGATTAAGCGGTTTAAAAAAAACCCTCCACACCCCAAGTCATACCACCTTCCCCATTAGGACAGCATAATATCAGGGTCTATTGGCCTACCATTAAGAAAATTATCCAATACTCTGAATAAAGCCTGAGTTCAAAATATTAGGCATATTTTTTGCAAATCACACCAGGTCCCATGAACTTTGATTCTCTGTAGGGCTTATGTATATCAGGCAGCTTTAGGAGTCAGGTCTTAACGGTGCAAGTCTCTTAACTCCCAACTTCGTGGCTCATTAAAATGAGTAACTGACAATAAACCATTAGACTATGGCAGAGACCTACCCTTCTTGTTTTACACAAACCATGGAGCAATTAAATATCACCACAGAAATGATGACGGGGGCTACAAAATCATCCCTCAGAGAAACAGACCGAGGAAAGCACTCTCAAAGGAAAGTAACAACTGATCATCATTTTGAAGCTTTTTGTCCTAAAAGGAGACTATGTACTAATGTATGGTGCTATGACAGCCCAGTGACAGCATTCTCATCTTTCTCAAGGCACACTTCTATTTGTTCTCAAAAGGTGCCACCATTTAATAATAATCAAATCACACATTTTACCAATTCAAACAGTTTACATTCCTAAAAGCACTGACTGAGGCAGCCTCGTACAAGATGACATTCAGAACATCTGACAAACGTACTAACTTCATGTTGTCACCCATTTACCATGTTGGTTCGTAACAACATGAAATAAAACTAACACCACTTCTGAAGTATACACTTCAGTAAAAATACCCCTTGTGGTAATGGTTGTCTGTCCTCCTAACGGGGTGGGGGGAAGTGGGTAAAAACCCCCACAACATTTATACCAATTATCAGGTATCTGAAGGACAGCCCATTCCTTACTCAGAGCACAATAGTTTCTATACAATGCAGAAACCAGTTAGTACATTTAAATTATTGAACCACAAGAAAAGATGGAAGATAATGGTTTTTCACTTCCCTTCACCACCTGAAAAATGGTGGTAATTCTACAGATAGAAGCTGTTCAATTATTTAAAAAAAACACAAAAACAAAAAACCAAACCACACCCCCCAAACTGTAAAATTTTTGGGGTTTTGTCCCACTGTTACCATCTTGGGAGTGAGACAGCATGATTTATTTGAAACTTGCTCTGGTTTCAAACACCCTTCATAGGGTGTTCTTTGCTAATTAACTGTTTCTAGTAGAGGAGGCAACTAAGCTACTGCAGTTCATGCTAACCATTTTCTGAAGCACCTACCTGCATTTTTTCGTGTAGAAAACTCATTTAAATATTTATATAGCATTAAAAAACTGTGTATAAATATTCTAAATTGAAGATGTAACAATATAAAAAGTCTCCAGTTTCAGTTCCTAGTTGTTTTCACTAGAAGAATCAGAGCATGGATTGGTTTTCAGAGTAAAATACTCAAAAAGTGATCTGGAGTAAGTCTTAATGAACCGTTTGGACACAGCTTTTATTTCTGACATTAGGAAATAAAACTTCATTTATGGCATGCTTCAGAAATCTTATTTACCTAACGATAACATAAAACATCAGAAGACAGACATTGGAAAGAACAGGTCAATTAGCTTATACACTACTTTCTGCAGACTAACTCATACTTTGTATTTTCTTCATTAGTTATGACTGGTTAACATGTAACCTGTCAGGCTGCTCCCATATGTGCTTAGCCTTATGTACAAGCAGAGTGATCCAGCTATCGCTCCCAGTTCATTATCAGCATTTTAACAATCAGACTACTTTAAAAAAAAAAAAATCCGCAAACTGTAACTTAAATGGCTGCAGACCAGATTATTTCTGCTGAAAAAAGTACATATATTTATCCTATTTCTTTTGCGGTAAGTTTTGTGTTTCTATATAACCTGAACGACTCTACACATGTAACAAATATATTGGCACATACAACCCCACACAGTAATATTCAAGCATCTAGTTCTGCACCTGTAAAAGTTGTGATGCATAAATTAAGCACTCTTTTCATTACTGCACCTTTACAGTTATCTTGCAAGTTGGAAAATACTTTAGCACAATTCAAGGGATAAAGTAATTACATTACATATTCTCATTTTGCTTTGTAAATCCTGTGGATTTTTATTGATGGTGAAAAAGACATTTAGTTTTCAGTAAGTTATTACTTCCATTATTTCTAACAGTATTTCAGGGTTGAAAAACTGCAATTTCTAGGGCCACAAAAATAACCCAAATAACAGAAAACAAGTTCTTGAAACACAAAGACCAAGAGGGTCAAGAACCGAGATGCTCAAGTAGATCACAGTTCACACCTGAAATGGAAGACTGTTCTGCCTCTGTGAAAGTATATGATCTTTTATACCAGATGAAACTAATTTTGGAAGTTACTTAACATTTAAACAACATTCCAAAGTGAAAAAATTATCCTGTCCACTTAAAATTTAAATTCTTTAGAAGAAGGTCTAACGTAAGTTCATCATGGCTGATATGTACGTGGAAAATTCTGTTCCCTCAACAATAAAGATACCGAAATCTCAGCTTTATGCAGATAAACAAGCTATGATTAAAAAGACACACAGACACTTTCCCCCAAAACAGTGGCCTTCAAATTTTATTCTTTAGTCTTTTTCAAGCTGTCATTGTAACTTTACATTTTGTACAGTATTTTGCGTACAAAGATTCCACGTATCAAGGGAAAGAATTACCTGTAATAAGATTCCATGTATTACAATATTAGGATTGTTCCATTTGCACCCATGATATTTAAAAAATCTCTCAGACAAACCATATAGAAATAAGTATGCAAAAACTGCAAACAAAAACATTTAAGTAGCCAAAATTAAAAAGACCTTTGTGTGAATCACACAGTCTTGCTCGGTTTCTACTAGGCTATTGCAGCCAAGTAGTCCTTAACCTCAGCTGGAGTGAGCCTCCTAAAACCAGCTTCATTACAGATGCCAACTTCAATGTTGTCTTCTGTCATTTGCCCTTCAAAGCTCTCCTATTAAAGAAAATACAGTTCAGTGAATCATATCAATGATGTCATAACAATAAGAAATTTATTCCTTAAATATTTTGCTAACCTTTAGTGTTAAGATAGCTGTATGAATGGCATCTTCAAGCTCCAAATCTTCATTGTATCTGTAAACAGAAGTTCATGTATTTCAGCATGGGACAAAGATCTTTCCAAATCCTAATAATCCTGGAGTCTCTAAAAACCCAAACACTACCAAAAACTTCCTATTTCTCATACACTTATTAAGTACTATGATATTAATAGTCAAAGTTATTATTTGTAAAAAAAAAAAATTCACTACTTTTCCTACTGACACTGTATAGAACAGTATTTCTGCAAATATGTTGAATATAATGTTTACTGCACTGAAATAATTCTCCATAAACACAAAAGTTGGAGTTTAAATAAAGCTAATTTCCTGCACATGTGTAAATAAGTAAAGCGGAAGCAGCATATCTCAAGTATTTTAAAACTTTTTTTCTGATAATCTAGAAGTGTGCATTTTTTATCTGGCTGTTTTACATGGAACCTGAACAAAACAGATAGTATCCTTTCAGACAACTATCATATACATTACCTTTTCTCAAGGAATGTTTTCCCATTGACGTAATTTTTTCCCATTGCTGTTGCTTTCCACGCAAAGTAAGCTCCCTGTAAAAGCAACAATCTATTGAATTGTTTTGTGTAACTGAGTCAAACGTTATGTATTCAATTACTTGCTAAAAAATACAGAAGCAATTATGAAAATACTGAATGTTCTGAGAATGTAGGAGACTATTTTGGATTGCATTCAGACTAATTTGATATGGAAACATATGCTATGAAAATGTACAGAACATTTGTATAGGGCCCCACCTATTTTCATCCTCCCACTACTTTGAAAGATGAATTTAGTAAGCCATTAGCATAGTTTTGATTTGGGATTCCTTAAACAGAAATATGATGTTTGCCCTCGACAATGAATATAGTCAGATCCATCCTGAGGTTCACTCCATATATTCTTCTTTTTTACAATTAAGTAATGTAAACAACTAGTTGCAACTCAGCCATCTGATTTATCGTAGCTACTAATAGGATATTTAGCCATCACTTCTATTCTCTCCTCTGGCATGAAGACCATCAGCGGTTCTATGCCTCAATCAAGCTGCCTTACACAAGGCATCTGCATTTTGCTTTTTACATTTGAGCATCAGGTAGTAATTCAAATTTCTGAGGCTTATCAATGATCACTACAGTGACCACGTTTTTTGTTTGATGTAAAGCATTACAACTCCCACATGCATCAAAGGCTAGTTTTCCAGAAGTGCAGTGCAAAGACAGCAAATAAACTCACTTAAATTAACCACTGTCATTAAATACTAAAGCATACGCATTACATTTCACAGTGCAACAGATTTTGGCCTAACTTCCATCCAGTTTGGGGAACAACTATTTGAGCAGCGTAAGCAGTCAATTTTTTTTTTTCTGGTACCTGCTGCAGAATGCCACTCTTCCTACACTACCAACTAGGTGGGAAGGCATGAAAAGGGATGGTGATCTCCCTCAAAAACAGGTGCCATCCCTCAAGCAGTATGGGAACACATAGGCACAGAATGATGCAGGCTTGCTCCAAGCACCTACTGAAATGGCTCATTCTGACTTCTGCAGTTATGTTAAGGGCTCTTTTGTTCTAGTTCTGCATTCTTCTTCTCATCACAGAAAGTATTTCAGGAGCACATATACAGTTTTAGAAGTTTTATAAAAGCAGTAGAATTTACAAACATAAGATACTTACAGATGGATCCGACTGAAATAAATAGGGCCGCCCTTCATTCCAGCCACATATTAGCAGTGATACACCAAATGGACGAACACCACTAAAGGCAAAAAAAAGAAAAAAAAAAAAACACAAAAAAAAAAAAAAATCACAGTTGATATGGAAATTTGTTCAGTGAAAACCAAAGGTGACTGCATTATTTTGGATGTGTTAACCTTCCCCCAAAGGCTCCCCACCAGCCCAGAGCTGTGATCAGGAATGACTGGTCAACCAACAGTATAAAAACAAAAGCGTGCTGCCTTGTCTGACATGTGTGTTTGCAAGATATGAAGACCCTATCTCACCCACTGCCAGCTACTGCTCCTCCTGCTGGCCCACCTTCTGTGGACCATTGAAAAACTAACTGCCTTTTTGACACAAAAGATTAAATCACCAGGTAGTTGTTATTCCTTACATTTAAACAACATAATCTTTCTAAGCAACTTCAAAATTCAGAAAACTGCATACCCAGATTGTGTGTATTCCTGCATCACAGAAGCAATTCTCTGTACTAGCTGAGCTGTTGGAATGGGCTCATGATAAACCAAGTAATATTGCTGGGCCAGCTTCCGAGCTCTGTGCACAAGTACTCTAAAAACAAAGACAAAATTAGTATGTCAAAGAAATCCCAACTGGTTGTTACAACTAGAACTGAAAACTCATAATTAATAGGAGCTATACACCTGGCATAACACCAATGTAAGAAAATACACACTGTGCTGGTTATCTTTATCAACTGAGTAATCTCTGAAATACTTAAACTGAAACTAAGGTTGAATTACACTGCTGTTCATTCCCTACTCATTCTTTAGATAGAAGGTTATTTGACAAGGTATTGAATATATTAAGAAAAACTTAAAGTGAATTTCCTCTACAGTGTAATACAATATAATATTATGCCATACACTTAGAAAGAAACAGCTAATTGCTATCTGTTTCTGTTTCTTACATTTCTTGTATGAAAATGCATCTAAATGGTGACCAAACAAAATTTTTTAATACCTGTAATCGGGACCCATACCGCTGTACACTAAACCTATGTGTTTGGTAATTGGTTCTACTTTGTGGACACTCCTTTCATCATAAAGAATGGACTTCTGCTTCTTCTCAGTTGCCAACACCACTCCATTTGCAGCTGAAAAGGAACAAGATTTTTTTTTTTTTAAACTAGGATTATGAGAAGCAGTCAAAACACAGTTTATCAGACTGCAAAGAATTTTGCTCCCCCTTTTTTTAAAAGCCCTTCAAGTTTACAATCATGTTAAACAGAGATACTTTGATGAATCCACCCAACCCATTGCTTCCCATTTTAAATAATCATACAGCTCCCATAGTCCCATTCTAAGGATTCTGAAGCACGTATTAATAATTGAGCAGTTGAAGTAACTTTTTGTGTAATTTCTATATATATGGACACACAGCTGGAGTTATTTACTTAAGAGACAGGAACACTCAAAGAAAAAGATGTCTACTTCTACTAGCTGAGTGTCTCCAAAATCAACCAAGCAATTTTCTTCTCCTAGCATGGAGCACTATGCTCCCTTCCTTCTTTATAAAAAAAACTATAGAGTTGCAGAAAAAAATAGGAAATATTAAACCCACTAAACCATGTGAAAATCCACTGAAAGAAAAACAAAATATGTAATAGAAGGCAAGATGAAGAAAGACCCAGTACGTAGTCCAAACTATTTTAGTTCTCTCAAATGATACCCAGAATCCTGAATCCTTCACTAAAGTAGTTATTTTCTGAACATACCTTTAATCCCAACCGATGGAGCTCCTGCAGCCACAGCAGCCAAAGCATATTCAATCTGAACAAGCTTTCCAGAAGGACTAAAAAGGAAAATACAAAAGTAAGCCTAACATAATTCTGATATGCTCAAATCTTTCCTACAACAGTCTGATGCTAACTTGCTTTTTTAAGCCTCTTTACACCTAGCACCAGCATATTCTAATCAGAATTAAAAAAAAAAACCAAAAAAAAAAAAAAAAAAAACCCGCAAGTCTGAAGACTCATAACAGCTTCTAAAAGAACTGGACTGGTTCAGTACAGGACTCACTGCTGCACAGTGCTACTGGGATACTCACACAGCACCTGCCTACAACCCTGATGAAAGCTAATGTGTCTTGCATAGGGACCGCTGACTGGGATGCAGGTTGAAGGAGGACAAGTCTGCTCTTCAACTTCATACCATTTTAAACAAGTTTCTACTCAGTGGGAAAAATCTTCAGAGCGCGTCATGACTTTCTACTGAAATGGCATTATATGTGCGGTTTGCAAAAGTTTTCAAGACACTGATGTTCACTGCTGAAAGGTACGAGCAAAACACGGCTACTCTTTTTGACTGATAAGAACACGTCAGGTCAATGGCACAACACAGAAACAACTCCCATTCCATCCCCAGGTATTCCTGCATTTTGTTTTAATGATCCATATTGTTCTGGTAATGGATGCAGAATCATCAGAACAGAGCAGAAGGTGTCAGACTGACAAAGTAATTCATCATCATGAGGGGGATCGAGGGGTACATTCTTGCTACCCAGGGAAAAGGACAGCACAGAGCCAGTCAGTCATTGG
Organism: Balaeniceps rex; assembly: GCA_013401315.1. Classification (NCBI taxonomy): domain Eukaryota; kingdom Metazoa; phylum Chordata; class Aves; order Pelecaniformes; family Balaenicipitidae; genus Balaeniceps; species Balaeniceps rex. The sequence goes on along the minus strand of VYZW01006215.1, from coordinate 11,204 downwards.
ACAAGTGATTTTGCAAGTGGGATCTATCCTCTGGACTGTATTTCAGACACTGCCATTTTAATAGATGCAGAAGTAAAATAGAAAATTATGTAACTCAGTGCTAGGAGCAATTAGAAAAAACAAAGCAAGCAATAATCAATTTGCGTAGTTACTTATACACTGAGTAAGCAGTGTATAAAGGCAACAAAGTAATAATTCTAGCATCTCCACTACAAAATACTAACAAACCAGAACAATAGTTTCCTATGCCAGCAATTAAAATATACAGAACATTACCAAAATATTTTAAAAGTAAGCACAAACTAAAAGACATAATTCTCAGTACAAGGTACAGGTGAATGAGGGAAAGTGTAAGTAGGTGTATTCTCTTCCGTGTGAGTATGAAGTCAAATGGCTTCAAGTTTCAGAGCATACAGTGCTTCTGTACAAACTTTTTGTACTGTAACTCCCTTAGGAAACCACTTCCAAGAGCTAATAAAGAATTCAACCCACTTGAGTAAAGCAGACATGTTTGGCTGCATCCATCCATTGAGAAGATTCTTTTCCTTGTTTTAGATTGTGAACTGCTTCACTTGCTTAACTGCAACAAGCTTTTAGTAACCTACTTTGCAGATGCGCAGCATTACTCTCCTGAGATCAAGAGGGCTCTTTACCAAAAGCAGCACAAAGATTCTTGCATTCAGTTTTTCTTTTTATATGTATAATATAATTCGGGATAGCTTAATACTTTTATCAAAAAAAAGAACGGAAAGTAATTTCCTTTTCTCTGAATTAATCTTAAGTGTATGTATTAGAGCAACACTTTAATAGATACCACTACAATAGCACATTCATTCTGTGCATGCAATCATCCCACATCTCGGCTGTGCACAACACAAAGTGCAAGGAGATCACCATCTGCAAAGGGCAGCAGGAAGGGAAATAAACTATTTCAAACTCATCTGAAGGCTTCTTTCATTCCCACATCTGCAAAGTTTGTTCTCAAGCAAGCTCTCCAGATACCACAGCTCAGCTATCATCACGCATTTCCAGTTAGCTCAGAATTACTACCCAGCCTTCAGCGTGTGCGTGGGGACCCTAAAGTTGCCAAACCGTTTCACCAAGCACTCGCTCTAATGCGCCACCAGCGACGAGACAGACCGTACGTTGGCCCCACAGGGACTCTGACTTACAGCAACGAGAGAAAATACAGAGCAGCAACTGCGCTTGGGCCCGAGGTCAGCGAGATCGGGTGGGACCCGGGACCCTCACCTCAGCCCCCGTCTCTATCCCCGGCTGCGCCCGCAGCCATTCAGCTCACGAAGACTCCTAGCAGCTGCGTGCCCCCCTCAGCCGAAGCCGTCGGATCCCCGTCGCTTTCCCCACGCTCGCCCCTTCTTCCCGGGTCCAGCCATCGCCGCCTCCCAGCGCTCGCAGGCCCGGCTCCGCGGACCCGCCGGGGACGCGATGACTCTGCAAAGTCCCCGCTCCGTCCTGCCCCGCCGCCGGAAGACCGCTCCGCGTAGGCTGTGCGCCGTCCTCCCCCGCACCCGCCGGCCTGCCCGCCGAGAGCCCAGGCCTGCAGCCCTCTCCCCGCAAGTACCTGAACGTAGTGAGGGAGAAGCTGTAGCCGCGCTCCGCCATTTTGGAACAAACCCCTCCGCTCCCCTCACCCGCTACCTCTGCGCAGGCGCAGCCGCTCCTCCCGCTTCCTGCACGAGGACTCAGCTAGCGCGCTGATTGGCGAGGAGGTGGAGGATAGCGGAGCATGCCGGGAAACAGCGCCGGGCCCACGAGGGATGCGATTGGCGAAGAGGCACGCGGTGAGGCATGCTGGGAGTTGAAGTCCTCCAGCTCCCCTCGCGCCACCCCACCCTCCTGGTAGCGAGAGGAATGCTGGGACTTGAAGTCCTGGTCTCCGTCCCTGTTATGGCGGGAGGTGCTCGGGGAACTCGGTTTCCCAGAAGGCTCATCGATAGGTGCGCATGCCCAGTGCGCCCTCGGGCGAGCGACAACCTTCCACTCTTCTGGGGCTTTGGCGGGGCTGTGTGAGGATATGGCGGCTCTGGTGGTAGTCTTCTCTCCGCTGCCGCGGCTTCGCGGTCTCCTTCAGCGCTGCTGGGGGCGGCTGGAGCGGGGCCTCTTGCCGGGTTTCCTCCGGGGCCAGAGCCCGCCTTTGGGTAGGTACCGGCCTATTCTCCTCTCGGCTGAAGAAGAGGGCGGGATCGGTGCTGTGGGACTCATTGTTACCGTTGAACGGCTGAGGGAGGGGGCTGGAGCAGGAGAGCGCTCGGTCCTGGAGACAGTGGGGGAACGGGGCGGGAGGCGCCGCTGGCCGCTCTTACCTCCTCGCTTTGAGGGTGTCAGCACCGTCCGTGTTGTATTTCCTCTGCTGCACGCGAAAATGGGGGTTGGGTGTAATGAATTACCTTTTTCTTTCAGGACCAGCACTAGCTGTCCAAGCTCCAGCTTTTCTTCCACAACCAATAAACGACATTAGCGACAGTAATGAGGCGCTAAGCCTGTTAGATAGCATCTTGTGGATGGCGGCGCCAAAGAAAAGGCGCACCATTGAAGTGAACCGCTGCAGGCGAAGAAATCCCAATAAGCTTATAAAAGTAAAGGTAATCACCAAATTTCCACTGGCTTGCCACCTTATTCACTGCAAGTAATTTTGTTAATGGCAAACAAGCATGCTGGAGTAAGATGTACACCAATCATTTTTCATCTCACTCATTTTAGAGAATCATTATGGTGGTCAATACTGACTGAAAAAAGGCTTTCTGGAACTTGTTTATAAATAAGCTTAAAAGGCATTGTAATCCTCAAAATACTTTGTAAGAGGTACATTAGTCATGTGTGACAGTAGTCTGTGGTTAAATCAACAGTGACAGTTTAGGTGCAAGCCAACAAAATGTGAATTTTAGCTAAACAACTAGTATAAATGGAAAAGATCTATACTTTCTGTGCATGTAATTGAGTTGATAGGTCTTTAGTCTTCCTATCAATAGACATAATGATTTAGGTATTGACTTCATAGGCTATTTTTAGTAGTAAGCATTTGACATGGCAATACATTACAGAAAAATTACTTTACATAGAAGAATAAATTTTGAAAAGGCAATTTAATTTCTCTGGTATTTCATTTGACATTTTTAGTAGTTTCTGATTGTTCCCTGGTTCTTTTGTTGCTGTTGTTCAAACTACAAAATTTCCTTTTTTCCACTGTCTTTTTTAGAGGAACATAGATGTTTGTCCTGAGTGTGGAAACTTGAAACAGAAACACGTCCTTTGTGGCTATTGTTATGCAAAGGTCAAAGCAGAAACTCAGCTGATACGAATGGAAATACATAAAAAGGAAGGAGGACCATTTAATGCTCCAACTGTAGAGACTGTTGTCCTATATGATGGAGAAAAGCCCGCAGAAAAAGATGAAGGCAAGCGGATCATTGAAAGAGCCAGGAAGCGGCCGTCTTGGTTTGTTCAAAATTGATGCTATAGAACTAATGCTAACAAAAACAGTTGCTACAGCAAGAAAGATCATGATTTGCAAGAATGTTTTCCTCGTTTTGTTCACTCAATGTTGATACAAAAAACCTATGAACTTTTGGGGAGCCTGCTTGAATTGCATGTCATGCCATATGATTTTGTAGTCAGGTGGTGTTTCTATAGCATGCAGTGGGAAGTGCTTCTCAGTGATACATCATAGCAGTCAACAGTTAAAGAGAAATCAGGATCTACCTTGGGTTTGGACATCTGCGTACAGTACACTGAATAATTTGTATGCTAATGTTCTATGCTGGTTTTGTAAATAACATTTTTTTAACAAAGGGAAAATATTCACAGATATAAAATAAAGTATGTTAAGTTTTCCAGGGAAATCTGCTTTCTGTTTTTGGCTGCTGCTCTTTTGGAGGAGGAAAATAAAAAAAAAAAAAGGAAAAAAAAAAGTTCAAACCCCATGTTGATTAGGTACAAAGGATATTTACAAGGAAAGATACAGTTACCTGGTTATTTCCATGGCTCCTAACAGAATCTGCCTGGATCTCTCCCAATGCTGCTGTTTGAGATACTTGGTGGTATTCCTGGTTTTGAGCAAAATAGTGGTTGCCATGTAGTATTTGCACTTTTTCTGTACCTGACTGAAGATTAAGTGTTTCTTGCTGTTGTCAGTATACAAAATAATTTTCTGTCTTAAAGGGGTGTGGAAAGCCTTTTCTTTCCCCTCAAAGTGCACCTGATTTCTTGAGTGAAATAATGAATTGAAATGTAATGACTGGAAATCTGTAAATTTGACAAGGGTCAAAGCTGATTCTTTGCAGCCATCGCCATTAAGTAGTCCGGGTGGTCAGTGTGTACTTGGAAAACCGCAAAGAACAGTGGTGCCTTCCTGTCTTGAGTCTTCTGCAGAGAGGGGGCAGCTCTGCCCTCTACTGTCCATTGGTACTCTTCAGTGGTGCAGTTACAGCACCTAGCTGTGGATTTTCACTTCGGTTTTAGCCGCACAGTAGCACCGTTGCCTTTAGGATTAAGACCGTTTTCAGTTTCAGGTTGCGATTTCAATATACAAACGGTACTGTTTGATATTACGGCTCAGCCAGTTTAATAGCTATTTGCTGCCAAAAAATGCAAGCCCGCCCCTAACCCTGGCTAGGTTGCCCCTGTGTTTCCTTGGTACTTGAGTGTATCTGCTCCTGTGCTGTCCTGGTTTGGGGAGCTGTGCTGACAGAGGACTGTTCCCTGGCTTTCTACAGCTTAGTTTTTAGTGGGTACCTCCCTATCTTGGCTCGTGTCAGGGTCAGAAAAGTGGCAATGTGGACAGTGGGAATATGAAAGTGGAGGACACAGGACCACACTTTCCAGAATAGCCTTTTTTTGTACATGGCTGAGCCAATTATGCCCGCTTAAGGAGCGGGCTTGTGTGTGCTGTAACACTTCACTTCTGCTTTCCTCGGTCTGGATTCCATGTTCCGAAAGATAACTGGTAGTAACAGATGTTAGCGGAGATACTACATTTCCACCATAGTCTAAGGGAGTAATGAAAGCTGATAAGTGTAAATCGATGCCATTTAGTTGACAGTATCCAAGCAAACAACATAAGTTCTTTTTGATTTGTCCAAACAGGGTTTATTCCAGTGGTATCTGTTTTTCACTTATTCAGAACTGAAGCCAATAAAAGGTGGCAAGCAGGATGCAGAGTGGAAGGCTTTTGACAGAGCTGCATGGGATGAGACTGACATATTGGAGGTGAGATTAGCCAAGCAGTAAGACAGATATATTGTCCCGAGGGAAAGGTGTGTATGTATTTTAGGGAGAGGTGGGGTTTTTTTGTTTCTTTGTCCGCATATTATAGGACCAATTACACCTCACTGTCTTAGTTGCTTTTTATATATTTATATTTTTGACAAAGGTTCTGTAGAGAAATAAGCTAAGTTAGCCTGGAATGTTGAGAGTCATGGGTTAATTTCTCAGAAACGCAGAAGTATTATTTAAAAAAAAAAAAAAGACTATTTTTCTCTAAACATGAGGGAGGATATGTGGTTTCTGCTAATGGAGTAATAATTATAATTGGCAGTATATTGCATTAGGTCATTGAATTATAGTATCAGTGAAGCAATGTAGGTGCTTTACAAAAAGAGTTCTTATGAAACATGAGTGAAGCTAGGCAGTGTTAGCACTAGACATTTTAAGATACTTGCTAGGTCACGGTTAGGTAATGATGCATTTCACAGCCATACTGCTTATGTTAGTACTACATTTGTGCAATCCAGGCAAGAGGAGATGCTTGATGATGTTTCATAGTGGTTTCTGAGTAATGGGAGGGGGGAAGTCATTAAAATATCTGGTATTCATGGTCTCTAAAATTAGAAACAACTGACAAATACTGAAGATTCGTATATGCAATTGACATAGTACCAGTTAATTTTCTGCAAAAGAAATTACCTTCAGTGAGAGTCAGAACAGTTTAGTTTGAATGACTTTTCCTTCAAAAGAAGAGCAAAGGTAAGCTCACTTTCATAGCTTTGTTTTATTAAGACTGACAATACAAAGCTCCATTACTTTTTAAAAAAATTTAAAAAAATTCCATAATTCCTCTAAAACGTGGCATAGTCTGTTACTTGAAACAAACCCTGTTTATATGTAATTTTGAAAGAAATATAAATTGCAATAGTGCTAATACATAAACATACACTTTTTGAAACACTGTAAATTAAAGCTAGCAAAAAGCAAGCTGGTTGTTACAAATGCTGCACTCCAGAATCCATTTAAAAACAAAAATTATATGCCTCAGGTGAATTTCACTTTGATACATTGGGAACCTGATAGTGGTTGAAAAAGACATTCTTTTTCATATGATTAAATACATGGTATATTTGGTTGTTTTTCTTCAGTAAGAATTTTATGTAAAAATTACTTTTTTACATTTTAGAAAGAACCAGGAAGATGATTTAATGTCCTAAAATACAAGGATGCAAGTTGCTAAACAATTTTGTGTCATACTAAGATCTGCAGAGACAGAGGTGATCTCTGGTAGTGATCAATTACTATATCCATAGAGGTTGATAAACCAAGTTTCTCTTTAATCTCCCATTTAGTAAGGAAATTTTAATTAAAGGTTTCTGCACAGTCCTCATCTATTCTGTTGAACACGCTATGCCAGCAAGAGCTGGCAGTTGATATAAAATATACTACTTTAAAGCACTAGGTGGCAGAGGAGTGTAGCTTTCTGGTAGGTGCAAAACAAAAGGCAAAGATCACTAGTGAGGTAGGAAACAGTGCCAGATTCAAGAAATTTGCACCTGTGTAAGCGAAAGATCTGCAAAAAGACTAAATTTGCTAAGTACAAAGAAAAATAAAATAGTTGTTATGAGACATAAACTATTGTAATTCATTGTTCCAACTAAATTTAATTAGATCTATACTGAGAACTAATATGCTGGCTTTTGTGTATATTTATGCACTTCTGCTCTTTGCTGGCTGAATTAGTTGAAATTACACTTGTACCTATCATTTTTCCCTAACAAGATAGTGGAGCTCTTTTTATGCCTCTTAATTACAGATGGCTTTCTATGTTGCTTTGTATGCCTAGAATAGTCAGTTAGTTGACATTTTATTTATGCAGCTAGAAAGTCCTGCAAATAATAAGTCTGGCAGCATTCCAATGAATTTCAAGGTGCGACTGCCTTGAATTTGTAGAGTCATAAGGATCAATTTGCAAACAGCTGACATGAAGTGGAAAGAAAAGAAAACCAATGTGGTGTTTAAATGAATATTAGTTGCTCAGAAGGGAATAGAAGATTGTGTGCTCTGTCAAAGTTGTAAAATGTTTTGGGAGCACACAAGTGATAAAGGTGCCTGTATCTTTAGAACTTACTTGTTAATTAGTATTTAAATAAGATATTAGCAATAATCTTTCTTTTACCTCACATGACTGCAGTGTGTAATTTGTACAGTGAAAGAGGATCAGTAAATACAAGTTGTTTCCAGATAATTTGCCTGACTCTTAACTTGCCAAAGACTTTAAGAATGGGGCCAAATGGGAGGAAAATCAATGAAAGGAATGAGAAGGAAGTAGGCTACGCAGCAGTGATGAATCTAGTTTTGC